>JAYJME010001806.1:0-15263 GCA_036873775.1 Costaria costata
CAGAACAGAACACTTCGCCACGCTCCAAAAGGCTCACCACGAAGTCCTAAAGCGAGTCATTGGCTTTAAGCGCCAACAGCGTGCCGACCTCACCATTCTCTCGTACGCGACGGCCCTCAAGATGACACGATGCGAGAGCATCGAAACGACCATCCGTAAACGGCGGCTGTTCTTTGAGGGGGCGTGGTGTGGCAAACCAAGGGGTGACTACCCAGTTGGGTGATAGTCGGGACGCTGACTGGTGGAGAGAACCCGAGACCTGGCGGACGATGGAAGACGTGGCACAGGGGCCTGCTCGAAGACGTACGAGCGTTAAAGCCACCTAGGGATCAACAGGAAACGCCCCCTTGGTGTTTGGAGTCGATACTGCGCTGTGGCCCACTGCAGCAAAAAAGACGGGCAAGTGGTACCGTGAGGTCTTCGAAGCAGCCGAAATGTCCATGGCCAAGTGGCACGAGGATGACGCGAAGCTGAGTAGGCAGCGCCATGTAACCGTGGTGGGTGGTGCTGCAGGGAGCTGGGGGAGGGGGTGCAACAAGAAATGTAGGACGGAAGCTGCCCAAGGGAGTGGGGGCAGGGGGGCAACAGGAAGAGCAGAAGGGAAACCGCGGTGGACGAAAGCAAGAAGGAGTGTCAGCAGACAGGGTAACAAGGTGCCAGGGCGACTAGAGGGTAGAACCTGCCTATCCATTATACCGCTGCAGTTCTACCGCCAACTGCTGCGGCTTCCTCGAATGTGATATTGTCGTGCTTTGATTTTCCGTGAATTTCATTACGAGTATTTATTATCTGTCTGCCTTTCGGTCTGTCTTCCTTCTGTTTTTCTTCGTATCCTTATGAAAGAAGTCCTATATCTTGGGTGGGTGACAGGCCTGTTTTAGTTGCTTTGTATTGCCGGAGGCATACCCTCAGGGGACGGCGCACGACAGCGATACAACCACTGCTTTCGACAAAGTACGAAGGCGTGGCGTCCCTCTCCCTTCTTCGCCTGGGGATCTCTCCCGCGACGCTGCTCTCGTACAGCATCTCCCCCGCTCCGGGCGCTTCCCAAGTCGGGAGGTTGCAGGCCGCACGACAATAGCTCCAGCAGAATTTGACGCCCATGTCGGCTGCTGCATCGGGTCCTGATTGTGGGCTGATTTGTCTGCTTGTCTTCTGGGTGTTCTGGATGTTGATTTGTTCGGGTTTTATTGAATTTATCTCTCGCAGCTTTTTAGCTTCTTAGTTGTATACATCGTATGTTTCCGTTTTTCGCATTTTCTCCTTCAACGTATTTCCGTTGCTGGCGTATGTGTGTTGTGCCTGTCGTATCCAGTACGATGGCACTATACATTGCGTCGTCTAATGTCTCACTATGCATTATATCTGCGTCGAAATATGTTACCACAGAGCGTGTATCTATCTAGGGTGAAGAATCCGCACGGACACTGTGTGTACTGGATGTCGAAGAGTAGAAGAACGGTTTAACGTAAAGAACAATCACATGGAAAAACATGAAAATTGTGTGTAATCTTGCGAAAACAGGCAGCAGCCGAGGAAAGAGAAACACCAGAGGATTATGCACAATCGGACTCTACTACCGAGTCACGCCGGACCAAATAAAATGGCGTTTTTGTTAACTATTCGAGTGATGTTTCGAATCAAAATATTTTGTCAGCAGTCTATACAGTCGTACTATTTCTAGTACATATGTTCTACGGAGTGGTAGGAAACACGCCTTACAACAAAAGGCACACCTCCCGAACCAACGCTGTTTAGGCTTCCGTGTCTATCTTCGAAGAAAGTTTGCATTGGCGGCTATACTTATCGTACTACTACCAGATCAATTCGACGCATTCTTCAACCCGAAACAACCCTCCGAGACGAACGCTAAAAAGAACACTCCGTCATCTATTGGTCAACATGAAAAACGTTTGAGTTCTAGCGCCACCGGTGGTATTTATCGTTGAACTTCGACGACAACGCAAACCACTCATATTCCGACCGATGAAAGCCTCCAACAGAACCCCACGTTCTGTAAAGTACGAGCGTTCCACCGTAATTATACGGGTAAGGGGCTGCAGAATGACCAAAATACAGCAATACGTTTAGCATTATACTGTTAGTTAAAAACGATTGGGGTGAATGTGAGCGTTCTTTTCAGATAGCCACGGAGGGCGGCCCACTACCTACGACCCTCGGGTTCTGCCTGGCGTTGCGCAGCCTGTGCCCTCCTCTTCCTGGAGCTGGCGATCTTGGACAGCGCTGTGATCGGCCGTTGGGAGAAGTTTCCGGCTTGACCTCTGTGTCATGTTCCAGCCGCCATGCCGTCATGTTCTACCGACTGCCTCTGCCCTGCGTGTCTCTCGAGCCAGCTCAAGGGCAGACCATCATGCCGCCTCTGACCTCCGCATCTCTCGACTCGCCCGATTGGGTGCTAGGCACGCCCCGCACTGCCGAGCCTTGTTTGCGCAGACTGCGTCCTCCTCTTCGTGGATCAGGTGAGTATTCATGGACGGCACTCTGATCGACCATTGGGGGAGGGTTTCCTCGGCCTTCGCTTTTTTCGCGAGGCAATCAGCCGGGGTACTGACATTCTTCGTCGGACCATCACAGCCCTGCCTTCTGGTCGAGGGTATCGCACTGCCGGCGGTACAACCCACGATGTTGCACCAGCCTCGAGTTCGCACACTGCTCGTAGCTGTTCTTCTGGGGTTCAGCATGCTTCGCTTTTCCGCTTGCGAGAACACAAGGATGCGATGCAGGAGGGCCACCGTTTGCGCTTTTTTCAGGCCCCGTTCCTGGTGGATGGCACACTGGCAGACGTTTGTCCTCCACGCTGCGTGACTTGGTTCATATCCGCCTGCCATATGCCCGTATGAGTAGTGCTCTTCGTTTAGCACGCCCCGCCGCGATTCCTTCTGTGTCAGCTTCGGCTGTCGTGATCAACGCTGTACAAGCTTCTGCTGCTTTGATTAGTGATGTCTACGGCCTAGTGGTGGCCTTGCAGCCTTATAGGCCGGTACCGCGCCTGCTATTTCTTACCGCCCACCGTTGAGTACATCAGCTGCCCCAACTGCCCCATGCCACACGCCCTTCACCAGGCCTCTCCCGGCGAGGCTCGGCAGCTGCAGCAATGGGATGCCTTCTAGCAGACCTCGCCCGGCGCGGCTCAGCAGCTGCAGCAGCAGCAGGCTTTCCAGCCTCCCTCGCCCGGCGCGGCTCAGCAGGTGGAGCAGCAGCATGCCTTTTAGCAGACCTCGCCCGGCTTGGCGCTTTCAGCAGAAACAGCAGTGTCAGGGCACACTAAGCGTGGCGTAGCACCAGCAGGCCGTTCAGCAGGCCTCGCCCAGCATGGCGCAGCAGCAGCAGGCCTCGCCCGGCATGGCGCAGCAGCAACAGGCCGTCCAACAGGCCTCGCCCAGCGTGGCGCACCAGCAGCAGGCAAGCCGGCCGGCCGGCCTCGACCAGAGCGGCGCAGTAGCAGCAGCAGACCGTCCCATCTGACGCGGCGCAGCAACGGTAGCAACAGCAGCAGGCCCACCGGCAGCCTCCGCCAGGCGTGGCGCACCAACAGCAGCCCGTGGCACAGCCGCAAGCCATGGAGCAACATCAGCTGGCCGTGGAAGACCAGGAGCAGCAGGCTGTGGCGCAGCAACCACCGCCCCTCTCCATCGTTAGTGTCCGTCCACTCAGGACCTGGCATCGGACTACGCGACCCCGTGCCCCGTTCGCAAGGATGATCGCATGTCGACGGCCCGTCACGAGGCCAAGCGACGAAGGAAATATGGCAACCCTATGAACGGCGTAGAGGGAAGGATGGAGTTCCTCCGATTGCTAAGGCTCCAATATGTTATTGACCACGCCGACTTCACAACTTTCTCGGCTCTGACCGACGGGCAAGTTTTGTTTTGCTTTACTTCCTTGGTCATCTTGGGTGGTTTGGCTTCGTGCCCTTGTGCTTCTTGAAGCACCGCACACCGTTGTCTTCTACGGTGGTGGTCGTGAGCGCTGTTGCCGTTTCTGCGGAAGCCGCACACCTCGCCACCGTAGAGCGCGCGTACGTACACTGGATTTTGCGTGGAGTCGAGCTCTTCTCTTCGGGTATGCTGTTCTCTCTATCGTTGGTTGTAGCTGAGTCTACAGTACCCCCTCGCAAAGTCACCATGTGTGGTGTTATGCCCTCCTACGTTTTTCCTTTGCCGTTTTCAATCGGGTCGGTGGGTGCTGCGCAACCACCCCTTGTTCGGTATGTGGTTTGATAAATTTGCGATGCGCGTGGTTCTTCAGGCTCTCCCCTTCATGGCCCGCACGCTGATATTGCTCCTTCGCAATTTCTTAATGCGTGCCACTGCCCCGACACGCCGGCCACCCCTACCCTACGTTTTGTGGTTCGGACGTTTTTATCTCCCCTGGCTGGCAGGTTTCACGAGCCTTTGATGGAGGAGCCTCTGGTCTGGAGGCTCTTACTGCGTCTGGGGAGCGATCCTATTTGACCGTGGCGACGCGGCAGCAGCTTATGGGACATTGCTGTATTTTAGCGAGTTTCTCCGCACCCTTTTTTTGAAGTCCTTGGGGCGTTTCGTGTGATAGTGTTGGCGGGTGGCGGGCACAGAACGTTTTTTGCCGCCGGGTGCCGCGCCTCTGTCGTATAGCGGTATTACGTATCGGCGTGTGTACCTCTCTTTTACATCTGCCCTTGGGATGCTTGACTGATACAGTTGCTGGTTATGGGGCAGTGGGCGTTGTTTGGCGCCAGGTATCGCGCTTGTACTAGAGGTAGCACACATCTGCTTGAACAGGCTGTTCCCCGGGCTAATGCCCACGTCCCGGAACTTGAGCTTGTGCTCAGAACCCGTCTGTAACGGTTGATACCATGTGTCTGGCTTTCCGTATACCTTGCGATCAAACCACCACCGGCCTTCAATGGCCAAACGTTTGTTTTTTTGTTTCGGTGCCTTCTTGCCAGGGCCGCACGCGTTCCCAGTCGCCTCCATGGCAGACGGAATCGCCCAATATTCTTGCTGTGATTACAGTCAACCAATCCATGGCCGACCTCATCGACCCATGGTTTGATCCATCGTCTAAATGCTGGCCCTTAGATGACCACCACTATCATGCTGGGGGTTTCGCTGTCAGCACCTCCGTGTTACCGACGACCCTCCTCTAAGGAGCGACCTACTTTTACCGACCACCCGTGCTGCCGTGCTCCGCACAAACCAGGGTCACAGCCTCAACTGCCGTAAAGCTTCACAAGCACGCAAGCAGTGTAAATACCCTTTCCTCAACGCTAGTGGATGTGTGAACCCCGACCTTGGACAACTCGGCGACAACGGTGAGGCAGACAGACGTTGGCAAGCAGGCGTGGTCAGATACCGCGGTAGGGGCATTTGTTCACTCCCGAACAAACGTAAACAAAACAAAAACATAACGGTCGCCGCTCTCGCTCGGAAACCTCGCGTGGCCACCTACGGGGTCGCGGCCAGCAACACGGACACAACGACCGTCACAGCGCACACACGGATAACGGTAACCAACAGTCTGCGCAATACCAACACGGTGGTGCCCCTCCCTCACGCGCCTCTTCGTCTGCCGCTCCCGCCTCTGGTGTCCGCTACGGCGCCTCCCATACCGCCGGCGGCAACCCGAGTACTGTCGGGGAAAACACAATTTATTTCACAAGACGCTCGTGTTTCGGGTTCGTCCAGCGCCGTACACCGACCTTCCTCGACTACTATCTCGCCTGCTGATCGCCCGTCCAGCACGTCGCTCCGAATATCCGTTTGGCCAAGCGACCCAGCCACACCTGCCACTGCAACGAGCCCACGGGCTCTCTGCCGCCTGTGACTCATTTTCATGGTAATTTCATGGCAACATTCCAGTGACGGGAGCCCGCACTTCGAGGGCCGCTCCCCTCATCCGCGACCTCAATACGGCAGCGGGGACGCGCACTGCAAGCGCCGCCCCCCTCCGACTCGGCGTTATTACGGTGACGGGGGGGGCGCGCTTCGAGCGCCGATCTCCTCTGCCTCGCTGCTATTACGGCGACCGGAGCCCGCGCTTCGAACGTCGCTCCCCTCATCCATGGCACAGGAGCCTGCGCCTCGAGTGCCGCTCCCCTACGCCACGTGCCGCGCAGCAGAAAGACTGTTGCTCCTGCGCGTCGCGCCACATTTCAGGGAGGGTGCCGCCCCCCTCCTCCTTCCGGCCAGGCGGTGGCGGTCGGTTTGAGGTGCGGGAAGGCCGACACCGGAACCCCGAGCACTATATTGGCGCTCGACTTGGCGTTTTCCCGTCTTGGTGGTGGGCGCTCTACCCCTTTGCCTATGAAGGAGGAGTCAACAAGAGTAGCTACCTCGTACACCTTACCCAACAGGTTTAAAAGTAAGCAGCCCTCTCGGGTGGGAAATTTGGTGCCACTCACCCGAGACCCGTTTTCGAGGCCGGCTGTAGGGTCTGGAGACCCCACGGCGTGTTCACGCACGCTACCCCACGTGCGCGCTCCTACGGCTGTGGTGGACAGGAAAAACCGGCACTATCAGCCGATGAGCGAGTGGTGACTTCACGGCCTCCGGTCAGATCCACCGAACAGCATACCCGCCATGTAGCGGGAAAAAAACAAATCGCAACTCTCCCCAAGCAGGACGAGCTCAGAGCCCTCTTCCCCCCTGGTCTAGGACCGGCGAGCGCAGGCAGAGAGCTTTCTGGTGATTTTCTCCCACGGACGATGTTGTCACGGGGCCAGGACGCGTGGGACCCGACTCGAACCGTACACCAATGCCGAGCCATTCTCAACGATCCCCACTGCAGGCCCCCCGAACTACCATTTCGTCCACTGGCGGCTCGGCACCGTCGGGCTTTCACCCTGCTCTCGAGTATTCAAAGGAGAATTTGGTGCTGTTCTGCCAACCCCCTTCCTACTTTTCGCAGTGGTCCCCATCGTCGTTTGTGGCGGACGACGTGTCGTATTCTTGCGCTCATTGTGTCCTCGTCGGACAGACCCACGCGCGCAGAAACGCATCGGTCGAGGCGTGCGGGATTTCGAATCCTTTGTTCGAGACCGCGCACGGGAAAACGCCGTCCTTGCTGGCACTTCTGCTAACTTCACTCACAAACCGGTCATGAAGCCAACCCCTTTCGAACACTGGCACCAAACGTTTGGCTGAAGCCCGCCCTCTAGACCTCGTGTGGGGCATCGGTCTCCGGGCGGACGACCCCAAGGCCGGTGATCCCCGCCGGTGGCGAGGGACAATTGTTTTCTCGGTAAAGTTCTTTCAGCCGAACTCGACGCCATTCGCGCAAGCGAGGCCGAGTTGGTGCACCCCGCCTCCTCTTATCAATTCTGCACACCGACGTCGTCCAACATAATTAATGAGATTTCCCCAGCGCCGCCACCTCGCCCTTTGACCCCCATCTCAGGCCTCCCTTTGGAGTTTTCGACCTATTGTTTTGACGCGCCCGCTGATTACAACCCCGAGGTCCAGGCTACCACCCCCGGTCCGGTCCCCTCTCCCGCGCTTTCGGAACACGGCCTCTGTCTGGTCGGGGGCACAATCACGCTGGACGACGATTCCTTTACCACTAAAATGGCCGTTCACAGCAGAGCCGGTGCTCACGCCCCTTTTGGCTATGTGGCGCTCCTCGGCACGGGCTCCCCAGAGACCTTTAGTAGGAGCCACTTGCTGGATCGCATGCTCTCGGTGGATGAGGCCTTCACCGAGTGTGTACCGGACTGCACTCCTCGATCCTGGGGTGGTTTCTGCGATCTGCCCCTCTGCAAACTTCGACGAGCGTCCGCCTGAGCATCCAGTTGTTTCGCGCTGATGAACGCACGTGCTCCCTCGCAGTATTGGCCTGCGTGGTTCCTCCTGATGCAGCATGAAGTGCTTCTGGGGCGCGGCAGTTGAATGCGTTTCAACAACCGCCCCTACCGCTCTCGTCCCCCTCGGCCGTCAAATAATCGGATTGTTAGCACGTTGGTGATATCACACCACGCCCCGGCAGATGTGTCGGCTTTTTCCATAGACCCCAACGCTTCGGACGGCGGTTTTCATCTTCGCTACGATGGCGCGGTAGGCGTCAATCTGCTCGACGAATCACAGCTGCTTGCAGTGAACTCGGCCGGCAGTAATTGCTCCCCGGCGCTTACAGGGCATTGTCTCGTTAACATGCTTCCCTAGCTAGCCCTAATCTCAGTTGAGGAAAATTTCGTCGCCTCAGGGCGGCAGGTCTTTCCCCTTGTTACAGCCGCAGATCTCGAATCTGGCACCCTCCTCAGAGTTGACCCTGCCCCGCTCTGGTGCATTCCACTAGACGCCTTGCAGGACGACGGTAGAACCCCTGGCTCTTGTTCCGGCCCACCTTGCGGTACCCCAGGCCGCAGCCGGTATGGGCTCACCCCTCGAATCTGTGCAGGCCACGGCCTCGCCCTCGCCTGCCCTGCTCGGGCGTTAGACTCCGTTCCAGCGCGCTTCGTTCCTGCGCGTGTGGGCGCGCCTACCGTCGCATATGCGAGCGGTTTCACTCGACCGACCTGAATATGCCGGGCTGGACTCCTTCGACCATAGCACAGTTGGCCGATGTTGTCTGCATTTTTTCTGGCGTTTTCTTCAATTCCAAGACGGATTTCGGTTCCTGCCCCCTTCCGATCGAGAATTCGGTCCCGGAAGGAAGCGCGCCTGTTGCTCCCCGGCCCCATCGCGTTAAGCGGTTTCAAGGCTTCTTGTGGGGCACGAAGTTCGTCATTTTGTTTGCATCACAACGCACAATCGGCAAAGCGAGGGGCTATAACGCACGCGTCCAGCGGTGGCTCGAGTCCTTCACCGACACTCAGGTGCCGGGCAAAGCGGGGGGCTATAACGCACGCGTCCAGCGGTGGCTCGAGTCCTTCACCGACACTCAGGTGCCGAAAGGGCAGCGCCAATGTCAGCGCTGATATTCTTACTCGGTTTCCAGAGCCGGCCATGGAACACTACCGCAGTGGGTCTAGCAGCTTCACCACCATACAGGACGGAAGTATCTTCCTCATCAAAGCCTGCGGGCTTCGCACTAGTTCCTCACCGGTGCCCGGTGTCGGCTTGGATGGGCTGATGCTCTGCCCCGATAGTGATGGTCTGGGTGGGGTCCCCTTTGCGTCTTTAGAGTTCCGCGATTTTCGCGCACACGGGCCACGTATGAGGGTTGGCGACCTTTCTGCCCTCTCGTTGAGATTCGTCGTTCGTGTTTCTACCTTCGTCGCCACCGCCGATCGCCGTCCCGGCCGCGGAGAGGTATTGCTCGCCGCCGACACCGCTTTCGCTTCGGGTTTAGCCGTACCCTTTGAGGGCGACACGGACTCTGCAGAAGTCCTCGCTGCCGCGACCGAGGTTGCCCAGCCTGCTCCTTGAAACAAGCAGTACACAGGAAATTGAATCCGTCGCGACCACCGCTCCGATCGCGTTTGCCCCTTTACCGCCTGGCATTCCGACGCCTCCGACTGCCCTGCCGCTTTGGGGCCGCTTCTCCACCCGGACGCGTCGAAAATCAGCACCCGCTTCAGGCGCCGCGCCCCCTGCTATAGATTATGGTATTGGGCCCGGCGGGGGCCCTCGACAATCTGCCCAGCGTACAAATTCCCCGCCGGCGAGTCCTACGGAAGCGACCGCCACCGGCCATCGTCACAGCACCTGCTTCTGCTGCCTCGCCTATCCCGACGGTCCCCATTCCGTCTGACGGCGACCGCGTCGAGCCTATGAACTCCGCTTCTAAGACTTTCGCCCCAGTCTAACATTCCGTCCGCGTCCACGGCCGATCTGGACGCTCTCGGCGCTGCAGCTGAGTTTCAGTTCGGGGATTCCGCCGCGCGTTTTTCGCATGCCGGCTGGGAGCGGGAACAACGGGTCGAGCCCACATGCCATGCTGCCATGCACTACATCATTCTCGGGCGGTCACCGGCCCTGCCCGTCAGATTTTGTAGTGTTTTCCTTCGCACCAACGCCCCTCCCTCGCTGAAAAATCCAAGAGCTTGCTGGCAAGGCACGAATGCACACCACCGATGACGGCATCGTCTTGCTCGTTCGCAACCCGAACCCACCCCTCTCGTCTGATTCGCAGCACCCGGTGGCCCGCACGGCTTGTTTGTTGAACAACGAGCCTGTTCGCATTTTCATGCCACTGCTTATGCGCCCTTGGGTCATGAAGGCTTTTCATCCCACGGGTTCCTGCCACCTCAGCACCGCGCGCATGCTACGAATGCTCGAATGGTTATATTGGGGGATTGGGATGAACGTCTTCACTCGGTGGTGGCTTCGCCACTGTCTGAAGTGCCAAGCAAGGAAAACCTTGCCGCTGACGGTCCGTTGCACGTTATTTCGATGCCCCTGCCAGAGGGGGCCGGCATTTCCATCAGCGTTGACAACTCAGGCCCCCGTCCCGTCACGCCCAGAGGTGCTTGCTCTTCACTGATCGATTGAGCCGTCGATCAAGCGTATCCGGGTTCGCGAGCTCGCCACTAGCTGCTACCACCCAAACGGCAACGGTGGCATAGAGCGTGTGAACCACATGATGGCCCAAATGCTGGACATTGTCGTCAATGAACGCCAGGATAACTGGGATACACCGTTCCCCCACGTCGAATTTATGCACCACAATTCGGTCAGCGCCACCGCCGGCTATGCTACCAACGAGGTTCAAATGCGTAGGCTCCCACATATCCTCTTACAATTCTCGAACGCGCCGAAGTCGCCGGGCATCAACGTTTGGCCCGCGACCAGCTCGCCTACAGCGACCTGGCGACCGACCGCCAGCAGCGGTCGTACGACATTGTTCCGAGAACCATTCTCACACAGTCTCCCGCGCGGGCCGCAGATTTTTCGGCTTGTCGACGCCCTGTGCTCGGTTCCCAAATTGGTCGTGGGCGGTTGGGTGTGTGGGTGTATAACACGGCTGCCACCATCCGTCAGGGCGCGAAAGCTGACATGGATGCCAAGGTCCTCAAGACCAAACTTTCGCTCAAATGGACGGGCCCCTACAAAGTCCTTGCCGTTGGCTCCTCTTCCCCCACGGACATCCCTGAAGGTTCTCCTCTCCGTGCTAAACTCCTTTATTTGGATCTACCTTCCGACATGCCCGGCGTTGATTCCCACCGCCGAGTTTAAGCACAATGCTACAAGCCCTGTGCCAACCCCCACAACGGTGGGGACATGCCGAAGTATTTTACCGCGGGGTTGACGTAGTAAGTGCTCGAAACCTTCTCCAAGAAATGCCTCCCGTACTACGTCACTGTAGACGACGTTTCAACTCCCCTTCCACGACTTGAAGGGGAGAAGATCACTGGACACCAACCGGTCCGAGGTGGAGGTGGGGTCACATTGTGGTGATGTACAAGACGCACTGGACGGGGCTCTCTCGCCCGTCCTGGGATAGGGAGATGGGTCTCCAGCTCTCCCGCCCCCACATTCTGCGCTGCTGGGCAGGCGCTCCGAACCAGCACGGTCAAACCTACGGTTTGCACCGTCTGATGCGCATGGGCGCTGCACAACGGGAACTTTCTCGGAGTAACGGAGAACGCTTTCTAGTGCACGGCTACGGGTGTGTTCCGCGCGCGGAATGGCGTCATCGTTACAGCACCATGATGCTTCCCAAAGGAGTTCATTCTTGGTACAAGGGCGATGATGGTTTGTTGTGGCTTGGGAAAATCAGCACGAGTACGACTATGGATGGGGTATATTTGGTACGAATTTTGGATGGCCCGGGACCGATCAATCTTCCTCTTTCTCCGGCGTGCTACACGACTTCAACGGGAGCTGTGCGAGGTTCTTGGTGTCTGCAAGTACACATAGCTAGCACGTTTGCACGGTGGATCCAACGTAAAGTAGATGGATCTCGAGGCGCGGCCGTGGTTGGCTGATTTCAGCGGCGTCGCTGTGCTCGATGGTCTTCCATTCTTCCGAGTTTTGGGGGTTGGGGATTTCTTTTAGCTTCTTGTTTGACATTTTCTGGTGTTTGGGGTGTTTTTTTCTGGGCTTTGGGTCGGCTTCTAGAGCTTGTGCCTTCTCGTTTCATCCTGCCTACCCCCTCCCGCTCCGTGCCGGGGAGGATCTGGGTAATCTAGCTTCTCATTTTTGGCACAGGACTGCGTAATTATTCTAGATATATATTCTCTATTTTTTTGGCTGGGTTCGGGTTTGGTTTTCTCTTGGTCCGTCCTGCCGACCCCCTCCGGAGCCGGTGGTGATCTGGGTATAATACGGCCTCGTACTGTGCAACAAGGCCGTGTGAACTAGTGTGTGCTACCTTTCAGCGACATATTTTCGCCCCGCCCCCCCTCGCTGGTTACGTGGAGATAGCTTGTGTTTTTCGTGTTTCCGTAGAGGTGCTCTCGCCGCCCCGCCTTACTGGTGGTGCGGCGGCGGCTTTCGTTGACGTTTTCCTGCGGATTGGCCTCCTTCATTCCCTTTTCGGCCTCGTAGCCTCGCCGTTTAGAGATGTGGGAGTGGGTTTTGAAGAGCCGCATCTTGGATCAATTAATGCTCTAGTTCGTGGAACCGGGTTTCCCGCGGTTTCTCGTATTTCTGCATATACGGCTCATCAGAGTGGGCTAGCGTTATGGCACTGATTTGCGTAGGCGGGTAAATACCTTGTAACTATCTACGGGATCGTACTCGTATTACTTGGGAGGCACATCTGGATAGAAAAACAGGTGTTCACAGGGGCGAGGCAACGAGCCACTGTGGCTCTTGGTCTTTCGTCACGACCGGAAACGGAAATAATGCTGCTTCTTCTATCTCTGAGCAAACAACACACGTGAGTGACAACGCGAACCTGCTCAACAGGCCAACCTGGCAGGGGATACCTCGGGTCCCCACGCTGTTATCCTCACAGTAACGGGTTAGGTTCGGGAAATATGCCGTTTTCCGTAAGGCGTGTTTCATACCCACTATCATACTGGAAATGGTACAGCTGCGGCGAAAGAGGCATGTTTTACCAAAAACAAAATGAATGAAAAAGCAGATACCTCGTACAGGCTGGTTCGAGTTAAACGACGGGAATTTATTCCTCGGAAAAAGCTCAAGCGGGTTTTTCGAGTCAGAACGTGAAAAGTTGCGCACGTCTCCTATGAATCCTCTCGAACACCTGACCCATCGGGTTTGTTCTGTTTCGGGTTTTTTGCTTTCTGGCTTTTTCTTCATTTCATATTTTTTGGAAAAAATTTGGCCCATTTTAGACCAAACATTTTCGGCGAGAAAAAATACCCCCTCTCTCCCGGGGTCAAGCCTCGGCAAGGACATACAGAACACATGAGCAAAAACGTTCACGGTCTGACTCGAAAAATCACGTAATAAAAGGTTGGAGTTTGGTCCAAAAAAAGTGTGTGTAAGTTACTACGTCGCATCCGTGAAATTACTTATTTTAATTTAGTGAACAATCGACTTTTTTTTGGCGTTGTGTCGCCTAATCAATATTGAAAACACGCAGCAGGTCAGGTCTTCGGATTTTTGCGTGAAAAATTGTGGAGACATGTCTTGCAGTGTTCCCGGAGGCGGCTCGATCAGATATATATATATATATATATATATATATATATCCTACGGAAACGCCTGACTATTCTTGACCGTTTTGAAGGCCCGTGGTTGGCCGGGATACTTGCATTCCCGTTGCTAGCGCCAGCACTAAATAAAGTCCTCAACAAAAAAAAACTGACCATTCCACGGTCTGCCACCACTGTTCATGGGGTCAGTACGATGCAAAATATGCAATCGAGTTCATAGTGCAAGCGGCATTCGGGGGGGAAAGAATTTCGGCTCTTCAGCTTAAACCCTCTCGTAGGAGGTACAATATGGCCGGCGCGGCGCCCCTTCATATGTCATAGTCGACGATGGAAGAAAAATGCGAAAAAGCGATTGTTTTCTCGCGATGATAATGGCGTCATGCATTACTAACAGCTACGGTACCTATCATGCGCCCTGTTGTTGTGGGGAGGGTGCCTGGTGTGCGCTATGTGTATGTGACCCCGGATCCGAGTTACGAAACGGTGGGTGCTTGGAGAAAGTAGGGGCCAACGCAAGTACACGCAAGCACCGGCCCGCTCACAAGAAAGCATCTCACAAGAAACTCACAGCCTGAAAACTTGAAAAAAAAACAAGAAAGCTCTCAGCCTACTACTGTAGTCACTGCTGCCTAAGTTTCACGAAATTTCAAAGTTGACCCCTTCCTGAGGCTGGCCTGGGCCCAAGATAACGTGGCACCACTGCTGCCGGACGGGTTCACAGCAGCAGACGAACGACATAAGAAATTGCAACATGAGAAAGTGTGCTTTCGCGCACGCCCAGAAAAAGAAAGTCAGCCTGAGCTCGATTTTCTGGAGTATTGTGGGCGGGCCGTTACTGCTGCACCAGGTAGTAGATAGATCGAGTACGTACTGGTATGCTGTAAGTAGATATCGGATCGGAAAAAGAACACGAAATACAAGTACAAATTGTTTGCCCCGAGTGCACCGGTAGCGCATTGCGTATTGCGCACTACACGCCACATTCTGTTTTGCGATACGAGGGAAGGCCGAAGCACGAGAGAGAGAGAGAGAGAGAGAGAGAGAGAGAGAGAGAGCCGTTCTTCCTCTCCACGTCTGGCCTATCTTCTCTCAACAAATCGACTGTACCTGGTGTATAAAAAAAAAAGAACAGCATTCACACCACGCGTTGTTTGATCCTTTGTCGTGGCAGCGAGCTATTATGTGTACCCCAACCTCCTAGCAGACGGGGCGTCGCCAGCTCACCCAATCGAAAACCTTCAGAGTGTGCTGTCCCAGTTGAACAAGGTGCGTGAAGACCAGAGTGTTTGTGGTGTGATACTCGCAACTCGGTGGCTTGATGCTGTTTTGCGGGTATTTGGGGGTTTCATGCCTTTTCTGATACTACTCTTGTTTACGGCAATGGGATACTTGGGGGTTTCATGTCTTCTGGGGGTTTCTATTTTGTGGCGAGGCATTATTATTATGGTTTTGCTTCGATGCTACCTCGGGTCTGAGATACAACGATGATACACTGGTGTTGCAGCCTTAAGGAATTCCCGAAATATTCGATTTTGGGGACTCAGCCGAGAGTCTGGAACCACATCTGCCCGAATATAATTTCCTTAGGGAAATTCCGTAATTCCGCAACACACACTGCGGTAGGTTAGAACATGGCTGTTGCAGGGTGCAAGCATGTACCTTAGCACCACCACTAGAGGTAACCAAAACGACAGGTAATTTCATGTCGATTTAGGGACGCGACCACGGCGCTGAAAGTTGGATTTGTGGTTCCAGT
>JAYJME010001807.1:0-15261 GCA_036873775.1 Costaria costata
ATAGATGCATTGCCTAATCCATTGTGACCGGCAATGGCTATCGATAGATACCTTCCACAATCTATTGTCGCAGACAACATCTATCGATAGACCCCCCCCCTTCTCCTATTGTCGAAGCAATAGACCATTGTTGTGTCTATTGTCCAGGGTGTGAACGGTTTGTTACCTCCGTTGCAACTCAACAAAATCCCATACCATGGTACCTTTTTGCTGACACGGCCTTTTTTACCTGGGACTAATGTTTTTTGTTCAACGTAACTCTCTTCCATCGAATCAAGAGAAACATCGGCTTAGGACAGGTTTTACAGCGTCTGACCCACACCTCTCGCGTAAGCCGTAGCCCCCCCCCCTCCCCCCGACACAGTAGTGGAGAAGCACTACTGTAATTGGCTCAGCTGTTCGATAGCCGATGTGTCGTCGAAACAAAGTCGTACTTGCAAGCTGCGTGCATTGGAAGAACTTGCACTGCGCGTGCTCGGATTCGAAATTGTATACGGAGTATTACAGTACGCGACACAGCAGTAGTTGAGAAACTCCTATTTCGGCTGAGACTCGCGGCTTATTGTTGCCTAACCGTTGACGGTAGGTTCTTAGTTGCTATTGTGTAGGAATTTAGAGCGGCGTCCCTAGATGAGCACAACTTCTTAGCTGAAAGTTCTCATTTGTTGATCAAACCCAGTCTGAAAATTTGAACTCCCAAATTCTTACCACATACATGTCTCGTACTGCTGTATATCCTCGGTCGGTGGTTCTCCCGGTGCAGTATACCTATGATAGCACACTGCATTATATCATGTCAGTCTGTGTTTCGGATTTTGACACGATATACATCGTGTCAATGTCTGCTTCGAGACATTGTTGTTGTTGTTGTTGTTGTTGTTGTTGTTGTTGTTGTTGTTGTTGTTGTTGTTGTTGTTGTTGTTGTTGTTGTTGGTGTTGTTGTTCTCACATTAACTCAAAAGCTTGAGTCCGTGGTGACACAAAGGTGCTGGAGCCCTAGGAGAGACATACATGTACATGTGACTGACTGCGCCCACAACCCTAAGCCTGTCTGCACAAGGGCACCAGCAATATGCAAGATTAATACATATATTTGGAACTGTAAATAGTGGATTTTGGTGTTTACTGAATGGGGTCCCCCGTCAAATAGTATTCCAGAAAAAATACGAAAAATAAGAAACGGGAGAGGCTTTCAACGCTATAAAAAGAGATTTTTCTTATCTACTCGGCCAGGGCTTCGTAGGACAAAAACGGCGAGTGGGCTGATTGTTGTTGTGGTCGTCGTCTCTTCAATGCAACGATTCGCAGTGCACATTAAAATTGAACGACATTCTCAAATAAATGAGAATCCCTGTATCAATAGTGGTGTGTGAAAAGTCAATACACGTCTTGGTCTTCCCTGTACCCCCTTGGCCGGACGAGCCGACACAAGCAATATCTTGTAAAATCTGCCCTGTCCCAGATAAATACCCCGCACTCTCCCAACCACGGACTTGTGGCAACAGCAGTTCTATTTCTGTAATAGCCCATATAGATCCACAACCATATAAGCTACGAGGTATGTACGAGTCTTCGTATCAAACGATCTACGAGTACGGCGGTAATACACTACTGTTAAGACCTGTCCACTGCTTCAATACGTATATACCGTACCTTCTATGATGTCATACTGCTGTGTCATATCATACACCTGGTACTTTATACAAATACTAATCTATAGATATATTTATATATCTATACGAAGTACATATTTTTATACTCGTATAACTAGAGTGTGTCGGGTTCCGGGACAAACGGGAAAACCTATACGCGCCGCAAAATAAAAGCCGGCAACGGTTTATTGTAACACCAGATGTTTGACTGCTGTTATTTCACCCTCACGAACACTACCCCACCTGCACACCACATCCTCAAGCATCGGAAATCCACAACGACACCACAACTCTCAACCTGCCGTTGCTGTGGCAAGCATCTCGCCAACAAAATACATACTGTTACCAAACACAACAACGATGGTCAAGTCTTGGGCTATGGGATGTTTACTGGCGTTGGGTGCCTTGTCCTGTGCCAGGTAAGTCCTGCCACTACGAGTACGGGTATATCGATCATGGCACGAGGATGATGCTGGTAGCAACCTACTGTAGTAGTGGGGCTGTTGCAGGCATTTATAAAAGAAAAAAAACTTCAGCTGTGAGATCGAGACATAATATATACCAAGGTATGTATCCATATGCACTCGGAATCTGTCCATCAATCTAAGATTAATATATTTTTACTAAAAAAATAAAACCAATCGCTCATATACTTGTGGGCAGAGCGGTTCGGCTGTGAACTATTTATAGGATGAGAGTGCCGTGCGTTTAGGTGTGGGTTGTCTCTCCACAGCATTCAATGCCACAGAGCAGCATATATCATATGTATACTGTAGTAATAGTAAGAGTTTACAGTTTGTTTGCATAATTTGTTGTATCGACACTGGTGCGGTTTTGAAGGCACCAATCGACGACGTCTTCGCCTGTATGCCTGATATATAAAGACTCCACATGCCCACGTGAAAGCTACCCTTGTACAGTACTGGTTGCTGTATTGACATATCTATACGCATGTAGGCTTTTGAGCGGTTGGGTGTACGCAACAGCGGTGCAGTACATACTTATTTGTTGTACATCACATCAGTATTAATAGTATGCTTCGAGTTGTAGTAGTAGACCTGCACATTTTCTTGCGCGTGTTCTGCTCGCGTGCAAGTTGGTGTTCGCGTGCACGCTAAAATACAGCACACACACGGCACAACCATACGATTTAAAGTCATCCCTGCAGGATAATGGTCTGTACTATACCTCTTCTTCCACTCCAAATCCTTCGATTTCCTGAACGAACGTCCGTACCGCTTTGTTGTCCATTCCCCTGCTCTTCCATAGCGCGGTCTGCGATGACGTCGACCAGTTCTTGGTCGTCCCTTCGCCCTTGACCGGAGACACGACCATTACCTTACATGTGGGAGTTATCCAGTGCGAGATCATGGACCCGGACACGAACCCAGAGGAGGTGACGACGATTGTCGTCGAAGGAGGCACTCTTACAATCGCCAGCGACGACACCGTGCAGTAAGTATAGTAACGTGGGTCTTTGTTGTGTACACGGCTGACATCATTGACCGCGGCTTACGTCATCGACTGCGAGGCCTGTACATAACCGATTAAAATAAACCTGGCATCTACAGAAGCGGGCTCTCAATTCGATTTTTGACACCTTGCGCGTCGACTGCCCTGCGGTAGTGGCCGAGTGTATCTTGCCTATCTCTGTCCCTTTGATATTTCTGGGATCGCACGTGGGCCAGATGTACTCCAGGCCTGCGCCGAAGCCCAACAGCTTACGTCCAACCAACCATTTGGGGTTCGTGTTCCTTTTTGGCGTTCCGTGGTATGCAAATCATGGGGATACGATACGACAATACCGTACGCGACATTTCTTAAGAATTTGGTAGTAAAACAATTGAGGTTGAGGTTATAGAAAAATACCAGGTGTGAATTCACAGCTCAGCATTTTCGTGCTCAGCAAGGAACGCCACTCTGATACCTGTACCTTGGAAAGTATAATATGTTTTAAGAGCATACGCTCGACGTTGAGACCACAACAAGCCGCGAGCCTTAGCCAAAAGTGGAGTTTCTGAACTTCTGTCGCGTACTGTATGTATACTACTGTACGACAACCGTCAGCGCACGAATTGTTTCGTACAGAATTTTCGTTTTCCAAATATACCGGAAGGGAAGCGGTCGAGATCACAAGTACTTGCTATTTGAAATGGGACCCAGATGCTACGATAGAGGTGCTGTTCCATGATGTTTTTTTTCTAGGCTCCTGACTTTAGGAGCTCTGTAGTTCACCCACAACACTGATTTGGAGTAACGAACGCATGACCTAGGTATACAAATGTATAATGTCGCAAACAAGTAATGGCACCCCGACGATTATGGGTTGAGGAGACCATTGATTCAGAAACAAAAACGCCTAAAAAGTGCAACCTCTATCGTAGCACGCGTCATGGCCGTATCCATGCCGATCTTTGGGACCGCCTGGATACGATTATTCTAACAGCAAGCTAACATCAAGCATATTCCTGGCTCGCCGCTATCCTCAGGTTTATCAACGTCGCCTTCCGAGTTATGCCCGGGGCCGATCTCGTGTTCGACATGCCCGAAACACTTTTCGGACCTAACGATAATGTGAGGTGCGGCCTACCGCGAGCTGTGGTGGGCGGATTCAGAGATTGAAGAGGTTAGGTTGAGAAGTCGGATGGTAACTTAAGCCCGATGATTACTCTGTGTGTATACTGTAGGGATCACCGCGGTGTCACTACGGTTATCACGTAGCATCACTGGCAGATGCCGCCTTTCTCGTCCCAATAAACTGAAATCCAGCACGCCGAACAACATCGTACAGGTGAAACGTACTGCAGGTTTGGGTTTCACATTGCGCACGTACTGCTGTACGCGACAATTCCGCATATAGGCACTGAATCCTGTTTAACGGTAGCCGGGCGTCATCACACGTTCTCGCTCAACCGCGGAATATTCCTCGAATACCTGCAAGACGTGCTGACTAACAGTCTAACCCCCCACAACCGCCGACCCGTTGTGCGGTGCTTATCGACGCAGGTTTTCGACAGTGACTTTCGTAATGGCGCGCTTCTGAGGGTAAGCGACGACGGCAGCCTCAAGTTTAACGGGGACGTCACGATCCAGGAGATTGGGCACGCGGAGATTTTGCTTGACCTGTTTGGGAAGGCAGAGTGAGTGATTTCGAACTTTCACCCTTCACGTGGTCGTTCCCCTGCTGCTATCGAATCGACGTCCTAGGGCCGACGAGTAATATGGACCCTGAACATTGAACGCGATGCAGCTTTCTTTCGAAATGCATTTTTAAATCGTTAAGAGGACCCTTCCTGGGCCGGTGCCTTGTCAAGCTCCCGCATTAGCTAATGTACACTAGTATGTGGTACTTAAGTGAGAGGTTCCGATGCACCCTCGGAGGGGACGCGGAACCAACAGACACGCCTGAGTAATTCTTTGGTCTGCCGCGTAACGTAACGACAGGATACACAACGAACCTATTCCAATGGTCAATTACATTTCGTTTATTTCGCCAGTCAACCCACTCGGCTCGTTGACAAACGGGAAGGCACGCAGACAGCGCTAGCGTGCGAGATACCGTGGTCCAAGTGCATTGGGAAAATGCAAAGGTTCACTCCATGCCTGGGATCTATGGACGGTCAGCAAAGCCCATCAACCCTCTGTTCCTCTAGTTTTGTCGTTGAGATGTTTAAGCGCCTAGCTACGGAACACTACAGTATAACACATAACCTGAAAGTTTGATACAACCCAGAGAAATATAATCCTTTTCATAGCCGTTTCGTTATTTTGGACAGGATGGATATATACTCCAAGAACTTCGTATATCCCGCAACGATATCATCATGTAAGACATATGACCCATGCTACGATAGAGGTTGCACTTTTTGGCATTTTTGTTTCTGGATAACGGGGCTCCTTAACCCAAGCTCATCCGAATGTCGATCTTGTTTGGCAATCTTATTTTTTTTAGTGCCTAGTCCATGGTTTTGTTCACCGGGCTGCCCTTCCAGTTTACTCAAAAGCAGATTTCGGGTGTGATATGGCGCTCCTAGAGTGAAGAGCCTCAGAAAAAAAATCATGGAACAACACCTCTATTGTAGCGTGGGTCATATATGCTCATGATCGGAAGGTTTTGGCGACGCCGGCCCAGCCGCTAAGTGTTTTCCTGTTCAACGCCATTTGTGGAACTACTGGGCTATCATTGACACACATAATCGTGCCGCAGGTTCAAGAAGACCGTTCTCGTCGTGGGCAACCACGCTGGGTTTTTTGTTCGGGCAGGCGCATTAAGGTGAGAGGGGGAAGGGCGGAGAGGTTGGACATCTACGTTAGTCGGTGTTCTGAAGCGATCACGTAGACAAGCGCCCATCCCTCAAGGATACCTGATATGGTTCGCGTATTAAATTCAATATTAGCAGGCACCAGTCATAATGACAACGTTCCCTTGTCGACTGCGCAGGATACAGGCATTGTACTCCTATCCTGTAATATGTTGGACCTGGTTTTGTCTTGCCGGCTGCCTACAGCACTGCCTGGGGTTTGCGATTATTGTGAGACACCAAACACCAAAGCTGGTGGAGTGTATTAATCTTGACTATCGCTTGGGTGAGGCATGGGTGTCACGCATCTGGGAAATTGCACCTGCGCAATGCTGCACACTATTTTGCCGACAAAAAGAAGTTGTCCTTGATGCTAACAGACAAGAGAGTAATGAAACAGACTGGCCGTTCGTTTAGAGATACGCAGACATGCTTATTTTTGTCGGGGAATTGACTCACCATTGCCTCCATTATCTTATCTGACCCGCTTCAATCTTATTAAAACCTGGATTGTACGCACTGTGCTACAAAGAGGAACCCCGTAACATCTGTCTGCTTCCTTCGAATTATCGGGCCGGTAAAATATCGGTTAGAAACGTGGTTGCAGTGCGTCTCTCGTGAACGGAAACACGTATGTTCGAACGCATGCATGAATGAATCGCGCTCTTGACGTTGACACGACACAGTGATGGGAGGCGTGCTACGATAGGAGGTGCACCGGTTCTTTTATGAGGCTCCTCACTTTAGGAGCTCTGTACTTCACCCACAAACTGGTTTCGAGTCGACCAAAAGTGGAACAACCCGATCGAAAAAACCATGACCTCTAGGTATACATGAACAACCGTATCGCAAAACAAAGAACGACACCGTGACGATTTTGGGTTAAGTATCTCCGTCATTCAGAAACCAAAAAGGCCAAAACGTGCTACCTCTGTCGTAGCACGCGTTCTGGTGACGCTTTTCCGAGCAGATCATGACCACGGTTGCCCGGGCGCAGACAGACGCTAGCCGAATGCGACCCCTTCCACCACTTGTACGGTTGGGTAACTAAGTTCGATTGTGTAAGTCGACACCCACAGGCGGAAGGTCCTGTTTCCCTTCGCCAATGACCCCCAACACCCCTCGAGTGTTCTCCAGATTCACCTTCACCTGTATTTCGCGTGTATCGTTCATTGGGCAGGTTCCGCGGGGAAACCACTTTCAGAGGAAACGATTTTGTCAGCATCACAAACCTGGGAGGATCCGTGAGGTAAGAGCAGGACCTTTTTTGTGCACCCGTCATCTTCATCATTGTGGTTTCAGTCGCTGCTGGCCGGCACAGTTGCTGTCGCTGAACCTTGTCCAGCATTTCGACTCCTTGTCGGCAAGGCTAACGTTACGTGTGATCCCAAACAACGTGTGGCGGCTCTGTTTTTTTGTTTTTGTCAGGTTCTCAACAACCGCGACGTTCGACCGATCGAGTTCGAGTGACGCGGGAACCGGCCCTGGCTGTGTTCTCAGCAATGAAGGCTCCACCTCCAACATGAGGTGCACTGTACAATGTTGTACGGCCTTGTGGGGGTGTTTTCTGTGCCACGTATTCAATCCTCTCCATGTGCTCCTTACGTCTATGAGGTTGCTGCTAATACTTTGTGTCGTTATGTGCTGCGTGTTCAATTACGTGAGGTCGTCTATCTTGATTTCTCGGGTCTCTTGTCAGCGGTAGACCTTGAATCTATAGAGGTTTCTTGAGCTGCAGGCGGGTAGACATATGGAGCATCAGGTTGTGGCAAACATACGGACAGATTAATGTGGAACTGGGCCCGTTGACATTCTCTGTCGCCCACACGCGAACGGTAAAATTCAGCAATATGTTCATACCATTGAGACAGTACCACAACCAGTTGTCGTACGTTTCTAGAAAGTACTATATAATTCCTGTACCACGTTGTTGGTCAGTGTAGTCCAGCCACATGCGATCACCGCCATCGTCGTGGTGCACCTGTGGTTGATTTCCATCCAAGCGTGAGCCCGTAAATTATTCAGCACAGCACAGCGTGGCACAACACCATTGTTTACATTCAAACGTTTTTTTGGACTACCCAATACGTAGAGAATAAGAGGCATTATCACCACCAGCCATCTGGGCAAGCCGTGGCTGTCTAGATGTGATGATAAAGCCATTAAGGTGTACAGTAGTGGTAACCTTGTTCCTGCAAAAAAAACATTTGCAGTGACTGCCTTAAGGCGGCAGCCCGAGCTACCTTTGCATAATGTACTTCCAAACAAACGGTGAATACTATTATGGCACTCCCCGACACGTCGCCTTCCAATGGGGGAAACAGGGCTTCCCATAACGCGGAGCCGTGGGCTAAATTCTCGACACCAACCCCTGTCGCCCGTTTTTTCCATGTCGGGTGCTTGCATGCCGTGCGTACAGCTTCCGAGGTCGGCTGAACGTCATCAACAACAGCAGATGCGGAAACGCCGAAGCCCCCCCGGTGTACAACAGAGGAACCATGACGTGAGCTGACAAATATAATATTAGTGCGCACCCCCCGCACTCAAGAAATGGGGGTGGAGAGAGGGGCGAACCCCCCCGGGGATGCTGCGACGGCAACCCCACGCTAGCATCCGTAATTTCGAGTCAAATCTAACTCCAATTGGTGATTTTGAACGGTCGACGCCAACCGGCCAAAATAGGGGAAGGCTCAGTTAACACACATGCAAAGACAACCACACATACGCTTACTTAGGGTTAGATTGCCTGGGGTGGACTACGACATCACACAATGGTATAACGGAGGAGGACTATGTTTTTTCCTGACTTGGTTTCGGGTTCGACACGTTGTACGAGATTGACATGTTGCAGGAATGTCTCGTCGACATACGCACATGCTTCGAGCTTAGTCAAAGGTTTGTAAAAATGCAAGAAGCACCCCATCACCCGGTTAGTGTGTCATTTTGCGTTCTGCCTGTTTTGGCGATCGGGTCAAATGTTTCGTGTCGTACTGTTGTAGGATACGACGCCTTCGAGTAGACCCATCCCGCGGTATGGGTTTGCACTGGAGGCATCCCATGGCAGGGGTTGCCCTGGAGGTATCACATGGTATAGCGGTCTCAATCCCTCAAGTCAGGACCAAATTGCCTGGTAGTACCATGCCTTTCGGATATATTGCTTCTATTACGGGGAACCATAGTTAATTAGACCTACTGTAGACACAAAAATACCTTCTGTAGAGACCGAAATCTATAGGCTTCCCTACGTTTGCCAACATTATTTGGTCCATATTTAGTAGAGCCTACTGTAGGCATAATAGAACCTACAGTAGACACTATAACATATATATTGTCCATTTCTTGCCACGTATACTAGAACCATTTGGTCCTATTCCCTATGGTCCCCCGTAACAGGACTACTGTGTGCAGCACATAGAAAACGTGGGTCAGGTTGCGCTAATGAACTTCGTCGAGGTCAAGTTTCGCGTGAGATATTGAACTACTCCCTCGAATAACTCGGACGATATGGAACCACACATCTGCCGTGGGATGGCGCTGTAACCGTCAGACATACACGCTGCAATCCGATGCTTGATGGTTGGTTCATATCAAGTTTTGGTAAATCGCTCGACCTGACCCCGGCCCCCACGAAACCTTGCTGCTGCCAACCCACAGCTTCTTCGGCAAGGCGCGCTTCAGCGACAACAGATCCGGTGGAGACGGTGGCGCTGTCGAAAACCTGGGTGGATCAATGACGTGCGTGCACCCGGTTCCACTTGTCGTGTATTTCTCCAGACGTTTGGCCTGCGCTACGCATGTCGTGCATGTAGTATGTACTTTGGGACGAATGTTTAACGTTTTCTTGGGGCTGTCGCTGTGTAGCAACTGCTGCGTCACGATCGTATAGTATCTCTGTCGCTCACGAATGTTGAAAGGGTGGGTCGGCAGGTTGGAATTGACGCTGAAGAAACGAACCCTGGGCAACGGTGCACTGCAGCTAACTTGCTGCAGTGGGTGTCAATACGACTGCCATGCGGATGGACGTGCTCCTCGACGACATATACATGCCGGAAAACAATGGCCTGACGATTCCTTTTAAGGCTGGGCCAAGTGCACTCCACTCAGCTGCATGTTATTGGCATCTACGAGTCCGTTGCTCTTTCGACACTTGCTTTGCACGCCAAACCGGTTTTTTTCGTTGTTTGGTGGTCACAGGTTCCGACGTGCTGTGCAGTTCAACAACAACGAGTCCAGAAGGAGCAGCGGCGGTGGCCTTGCTGTTGGCGGTGGAGACGTGACGTAAGTGCTGCGAAGCGTGCCTTTGGACAATGATGACCACATAAAGATAAAGTCGGTCCAAGACCATCCCATTCTGCACATAAGGATAGGTACTCCAACATGTACCTGATGATTAAAGACGGCCCAGGTGGGGGTAGGGGGGTTGGACTAAGCTCGTGCATGGCCGTAGTCGTACTACAGTAGATCCTTGCATCCCTACTAAGGTGTGGCGGAGCACGTCCGGTTTTCACCAACCAGGGTAGACATTGCCTGAACCAAGCACGAAGCGCCGTGAGGTGTAGGCAAGTCGCATGAAGGGTGAACTGCTTCCCTACCAAGAATCACTCGCAGGACGCGCTTCGGCACCTTATGCCTGTGGTTCTTGGGTCTGGATGACAGCGACCAGTGGGCTACGGTGTTGCCACGCCAGAGACAGCAGTGGGTCAATACATGTAACTGCCTCGTAGGTGCCTTACCAAGTTCACGCTAAGTGATGCGATAATTTCCCATGTTCGGATTTAAGTTTCTCCAACCCGCACAAACATGACTTAAGTAGATAACCACCTCTTGGTGACCGCCAAACAAAAACATTAAAGAAAACACGGTACCATGGTTGTCCAGCTCAGGCAGCGATTGGTATGTTTTACAGCGTCGGTGCCAACTAACGCCAAACCCCGAAAGGCATTCTTCGAAGGACAATATTTTTGCACGGTCGATCTCAACCGCGGCCAACTATTTTAAGATACATACAAATGGATTCGTGTGTTACAGCGTCGTTGCCAAACGACGCCAACCCAACATATATATGTATATATTTAACTTCGTAAATTTACTACATACGTATAAGGGATGAGGGGGGGGGGGATTTCGTTTACTGCTCACCAGCAGTTTGGTAGGTAGTTGTTTATGATGACGAAATCATCGTGTATATATACTAGTGTACGAAATCATCGCCTGTTGTCCAGTTCAGAAACTCGGCCTACTCGCCCGTACTATCACCTACTCGAACGAGAAGTAGGATACATACATCGTAACTGCAAACCATGCTTGGCCTCAACCAAATTGCGGAGTACGTCTAGCAAACCGCAAGCCGTTTTCACGTTTGTCAGGGTAAAAAACAAAAGGCGCGGATGACCCATGCTACGATAGAGGTGTTGTTCCATGATGTTTTTTTCTGGGGCTCTTAACTTTAGGAGCTCGGTACCTGACCCACAAATCGATTTTTGAGTAAACCAAAAGTTCCACAAGATCAACAAAGCCATGTCCTAGGTGTACAAAAACAAGAATGGCACCCCGACGATATTGGGTTAAGGAGCCCCGTTGTTCAGAAACAAAAACGCCAAAAAGGGCAACCTCTATCGTAGCACGCGTCGGATAAACACGTGTTTGTCGCTCGTCCTCAGGATTCCTAGCCATCTTCGCCAGAGTAGTGCACAACAGTATCGCCCCAAGGCTTGCGAATCGACAGCTGCTTTATTACCGTGTCTCTCCACCTTGACAGGTTCAGGAGGGCGGTGACGTTCAGCGGCAACATGGCGGACGAATCTGGTGGCGCCTTTGCCCTCCTGTTCAGAGAGAGTACCGAGAAGTGAGTTCTTCCGTTCTCACTCGTGCACAGAAATTTGACACATTATATGATGCGGGCACAGACGCACGATACGATAGAGGTGCACCATTAAATTTCTGAGGCTCCTCACTTTAGGAGCTCTGTACATTACCCACGCAAACTGATTTTGAGTAAACCAAATGTGCAACACAATCAACAAATCCATAAGCTAGGGTATACTATAAACAAATCTTACTGCAAAACATTATTTAGACCCCGACGATTTTGGCCTAAGGACCGCCCGGTCATTCAGAAACAAAACGCACAAAAATGCTACCTCAATCATAGCACGCGTCTACGCCTCCGATTTCCAGGGTTTCTTCGTTTGGGGGGTCTCTGTACCTCATCTAAACCCCAACTTCGAGATACATTGTCAGGTTAACCGGATGAGCCATCCCATGACAAACGTACGCAACGAATTTCATTGGGAAACAACAACGGAATCCCGACGGGTTTGGTTAACCCCTTTGGAGCCGGAAACGGTTTTTGGGGGACATACCTACCTGGAAATAGGGGGGGGGTACGTTTTGGGGTAGTAAAAGGGTTAAGGAACTCAGTCGTTCAGAAATCATTTTAGCCACCAAGTAGTGTTGCCTTTGCCTCTGTCGCAGCACCCACCGTGTCGTGGTGCTTCAAGGCGAGGCATGGTGCGATTTTCGAGAGCTGCCTGTTTTAGAAGCGAGTACTGCCCCCCCGCCGTTGTGCCCCGACTCGTGCGACAATCTCTACGCATTTTAATCAACCCAATAAATATTCCCGGAAGACGTCGAGGACAGCAACGACACCCCCACACCCAAATTAACCTGCAAACAATCTTGGTCTCTCCTGTGCTCTCGTGCCTTACGTGTGTTGAGCAGCGATGGTTCTAGCCCCGGCTCGCTTACCTTCAGCAGGCCGTCCAGGGTGCGCTTCGTGGACAACACCGTCGATACCACGAACGGGGTAGGGTTTGGGTCCGTCCTTTGTTCGACCGCGTCTTTGGTCTCTCGCTTTTGTTTCACTATTTTGAGAAGCCATAGAGTTGCCCGTAGGGCATGCTCAACCCCCCCCATCCTAGACTGAAAAGGTTATACTCATCTCGGCCGTCTTATGCTTCATGCATGCGTGATACATACCTGGTGTGCGAGGTGTCGTGCTGGTAACTACAGTAGTATGTTTCCGGTGCGTGCGGCAGAATCTCGTGCAACATCGTGCTCTCGCTTTATGTCTGAAGGGCGTAACATGCGGTTGCACCTGGTTTTATATATTCCAACTCCTTGGCATTGCCCACAAACGCTCGTCGCCCCGCAACCACGTATGCATGCCTTTGGTTCCGGCGCAGAACGACAACGATTGCACCGTGGGCGAGGTTGAGGAGGGAACCACGCTGATTGGGTTTCCCGGTGATGACGTGTGTGTCAAGGCGGCTACGTAAGTCGTCTCGAGCAACGCATCGGGCAGAGTACTTTCGAAACGCACCTAGCTATTTTCGGAGTTTCATGGAGGCATCCTGTGCTTTGTTTGGGCAAGCCATGTCAGCAGGGTCCTGGGTTTTTTTTTGTATCGGAATATGTGGTGGTTAAAGATGGCCGGTGTCAACCTGACAATTCAACTATCGAAAGCAGTGTTGTGATCGACAGAGGGACCTCGTTTGCTTTGAGGCGTATGCATATTTAAATGGAAAGGGGGTTGTGTGTTGCAGAGGCTCGTCGTGGAGGAGACTCTACTTCGTAGTCTAGGCCACATTTATTTCATATTGGGTGATTCCCGTGGCGTGTATCCGTGGCATGTAGGTGTTCGTGGGAAGGTAAATAACATGTTTCACGGTTCACGGTTCAAAAGCCCACGTACTGGCCGATGGATTTGGTGCTTGTCATTTGTGTATGGACAGCTTGAAGTGTGTTTGTAGACTGGAAGCCCCAAGTTCTCCGTCGGTATATACTTATTTGGCTCTGTTGTAGGTGCTGTGTATTGGGCGTATCCAAGCAAGGACAGCCAAAATGTTGATTGTATGGTGTGCCTGTCAGAAGGACCCCAGGCACGCTGTCTTCAATGGAACTGTGAAAATGAACCACCGCAAACTATCGGCCACCCTACACAAAACTGTATGGCCTCCCACTCTAGGGAATTACCCACCGCTTGGCCCTTTGAGGCCCCTTAATATCGACCTAACCAATGACAACGTTCGTGCTACCAACCGTCTACGAGAAGCGTGAGCGCCCAGGAGCAACGGAGATGATCATGTCGCGTCCGTGCCGTACGACTCCCATAATCTGAACTCGGACACCAATTTGTATCATCCCCCAATCACGCAGTGTGGGCGTTGCTGTCAGCGTCACTTTCAGTGCCGAAGTTCCCTCCCTGAAGACCCTAGAGGGTTTTTCCCTCCCGAGGTGATCGCCATACTGTAAGGTTGTGTATGCCGAGGCCCATCTCGCCAAAACCTGCGACAGGCACAAATAAGATATACCTCCCGCCACATCGAGCGGAACACGAAAACATCGGGAAAAATACAGCAGTAGCAAGTGCTACCTTACCGTATGCTATTGCGTTCAGTAAACCTGACTGCCTCGTAAAGACATTGCGTGACCCCAGGACACGTTTGGCGGATTTGTGGCTCGTATGGGTAAAGAGAACATCAAAACAGTGCTGGTCGGGGAGGTTGCGGGAGGCAAGGGCTACGGGGGGGAGGAGGCAAGAATGAGAGTAGATAAGATTCCTCGTATTACACCTATCACTGCTCTTGAGGATGCCAACCGTGGGCCATACCACGACATTGGTAGCAACGAAACCTGGCAAGTGGAATAGGTTAGCTGAGAGGTACTGGCGACTGAAAAATGAAGGACAGCGTACGTGCTGCTGGCTCGCTTTGGGATATAGAACTAGTCTAAACAACCGGCCAATTGCTCGTAGCTACAAACTGATGAACACAAAACCAGTCCATGAACGTGTTGCTCGGGGTGGCCGGGGGTGCTCGTTAGCTCTAAGCGGAATCGGATCGAAGTTGTTGTATTGGTCTCCCAAAAGGGAAGAGGCAAGTCATGGAGGAGTGGGCACTCTCGCACAAGAGGTCGCAGTCTACCACCAAGAATATGAATCATAGCCAAGTGCTAGGTATTCCTTATTAGGCCAATATCCCGAACCGGCACGAAACTGATACAAAACTGTCAGATTGATAATCTCAAATCAACAGGGGGGAAAATCATACGTTGTGGGAGGCGTAGCAGCAGCTTAGGAAGTTAGGTAAGTGAAGCGATCCGTCGAACCGTGATAATGGCCATGTTCGTAGAGGATATTCAGGGGATGTACATTATTTGTCTTTTTCACGACAACGTCCGCGACATGCCGCGGGACCTTCCGGGGAGGTCGCGACATGTCGCCGCAAACGCTGTTCTTCCGTGGCACATTACGCGGAACGACGCGGTATATTCCGCGGTGCGTGTCACGATGGTTCCCGAGGCTGTGT
>JAYJME010001808.1:0-15260 GCA_036873775.1 Costaria costata
AGCCAAATTGTTTTCGATTCAATTGAAAAAAGATGAATTCAATTCATTTTTTTTCCTCGTTAAAACGGGCCCTTAACCCCTTCAGAGCCGGAAACGGTTTTAGGGGACAAAACAACTTGGAAATTGTGTGGGGTACTTTTTTGGGGTTCTACAGGGGTTAACAATGGTAATGAACGAAACATTTCGATATATTACATGCCGAATATGGAAATCACAGTATTTGTTTTTCGATTATTGCTACCGTATCGAACTCGATATCCATCAGTAATCGCTGTGAAACTCTTCGCACGCACGCTTTAGGGTCAGGATTCGCGATTGCTCTCACCGCTGCCGGCTATCGTGCTAGTAATATCATACCATACATACGTACGTCTGCGGTCTCAGTACTGACGCCGGCCGTGCAAATCATACAGCGCAGGCACCGTCCTAACGTTGTATAAGTCGAGTACGCAGTATGAACCGCGCTAAACTTCACGAAAGAGCGCAGAAAATACAAGGGACAACGCAAAATCAGAAAACGAGACTCCCTGCCGACCTTACGAGCCATTTGACATAGTGCAGTAATGCTCTGCGTGTAGGGCTTGTCGGTTCCTCAGAATCAGTACAGCAGCAGTAGCAGACAGGACAGTTTCCTGTTCAATCTGTATGATACGAGTACGACGGTCCCACAGGGTCCGGATGCTCTGCAGCGCTTCAGTTACCGTGCGCCGTGCGTCGCCCCCAGTATGATAGCAGTACTGTACTTATACTGGTCTTGTAGCGCGAGTTTCTGCGCGTCTTCGGTTCCTCTCCGCATTATGTTCGCCGTACGTACTCGTAGGCGTCTGCATTGATTTGAGACTTCAGAACCTGTTGCTGAGTGTAGTACGTACAGCAGTCTACTGTTGTATGTAGGTTAAAGTACAACTTTTAAGCAGGTAGTGGACAAGATACGGCGCGGAAGCCGCTTACGAGTATCTACAGACGCCAGTAGACGCCAGTAGACTACTGCTGTACACAGCAGTAGTCTATGATACTGCTACAGAGGCCAACCAGTTGAGGACTGCTGGTGCTGTGCAGTACCAGGTGCAGTCATGTCAACCCCTCGATCGGTATCTCTCTCTGCTGCCCAGAGAAGACGGACCATTGATTGTATTATATGACGGCACCCAGGCACTATAGACGGCATGTTGGCAAACCGGCAAGCTGGCGGGAAGAGACAGTCAGCGGTTGCCTCAAGGCGACGCGGCGGGGGGGGGCGGCGGGAGGGAGGATATGTTCGTATCATACTCGTAGCCGGGATGGACGCGTCATACGAGTACTTACACTTTGTACCTGGTACCTCGGAGAGCAGTTGCACTTCAGATGAGCATTCCAAACACACACTGCGCAATCAAAACGTCAACAAGGGCGCTGGCGGATACAGCCGAGCCTGGGACAGTGCACCGAGCAAGTGCAAGTCCGTACATATCATACGGCTGAGGAGCAACGCGTCAGAGAGGCGCCGTGGAGACCGCACGGTACTAACCAGGCCCCAAGCAAAAACCCAAGCCCTTGGCCGGAGAAGCTGCCCTGAAATCTCGTCGACACACACCTTGAGGGTGGACGTCACGCCTGTAGAGCACACGATCACACCGTCCAGTGCCTTCGCTCTTCTCTCTCCTGCATGTCGCAGCCCACTGCGGCTCCGCTTCATCGCAAGATGCACGGGACAAGGCGTCGAATGCTATGCGATCTGCTGTGTACAGGGGCCATTTGATATATGTCCCCGAACATTTGAATTTCCAAACACGCCAAATGGAAAACCACGTCTCCCTAAATACCGACGAAGCAACCGACCAATCGATTTGAACCCCGGCAGAAATGAACGAATAGCAATCGCGCGGCGCTTCTGTGCTTCGTGTTGCATGTACAGCCGCCAGCCCAAACAACAGCTCACGGCACGATCTGCCTCGACTAGGAAGCGACCTACGACACATCGACGGAGACGAGAACAAGCCAGCGCTCGGGTGGTGCATCTGAGGGTACGCGGGCAGCAATACTTGGGAGGTGAGACGTGAGTCTCGTGCTAGTATGTTCAAAATAGCCGTGTGATCAGTCTTGCCGACAAAAGAGGTTGTCGTCAAAACTACAGCAGGAATTCGTGTGTATACTCGTACAGAGAGTAAGACCAAATGACGCCGTAGCCGCCCCTCGTGCTCCAACTTGTGCAGACCTATCATAGTACTCGCCACGACCCAGTCGTGGTAGGCCGTGGCTCGGGTAGCCGCAGTCCGCAGTCACCTCTCGGACCTTGAATCGAGTCAGCATGACTTAGGTATTTAGCATTTTGAAGTCAACCAAAGGGCACCCTTTCTTTGCTACGAGGTACGTACCACGTACCACCTACCAGTATTTTTTTAGGCGTTGGCTTATCTGAAGCAGCGACAAAACCACCGCTCTAGCCGAGCCCCGGCCGCTGAAAATGTAGCGATCGGCACGAGCTAGCCATAATGCGGCAATGTACCAGCGGTCAGGCCCGGACACGTGCCAGTACTGCAGAAGCTTTCAAAACCACACCCGGCAACTCACTGCTGTACCAACCCACATTCAGCACATGACTACTCGTATTGTATACTACAGGAAAAACGTAAAACATGGTATATACCAGTACTAAGTATTACGGTGGACCAGTTAATAGGACCTACTTGTAGACACAACAGGGTCTACTGTAGACACCAAATCCTATATATTTCCCTATTTTTGCGAACAATATCTGGTCCATAGTTAATAGAACCTACTGTAGACACAATAGAACCTACTGTAGACACCAAAACCTATATGTTTCCCTAATTTGCTACCAATATTTGGTCCTATTTACTATGGTCCCCCGTAATAGTAGAGAGGTAAATGAGGCAAGGCTGCCTCGTACTCACAGCCAGTATGATAGGCCGTGTGCGTTCGAAGGAACAAAAAACGAAACCCGCCACATAAAAAAAGACGCTGAAGGACCGCCACCATAAACAAAAAACACGGCAGCACGGCGCCCGCGGCCAACCCGAGATGGCTTGCGTCGACACAAGTCCCACTCGTTGGCCCAAGCTCGAAAAACTGCCTCATTGCTAAATTACTATTAACAGTAGAGAGGTACGTAAATGAGACAAGGCTGCCTCGTGCTCGCAGTATCATAGGACGTGTGCGTTCGAAGAAAAAAAAAAAAAATCCCGCCGCCTACAGTCGAAAAAAACACAGCACTACAATTAATAATGCCACCAAAACACACCAACACGGCTGTGGCCAACTCGACACAGCACGCGACGAAACAAGTCCCACACGTCAGCCCAAGCCATCCCGCGTCATGCTCCCCGGGATTGTGGACATCGGTGGCGTACAGTGTACATCTCGCAATGAACGGTGTGAGAACCCGACAAACAGTACGCAACAGACAGGCAGACTGACAGACTGACAGACATACAGACTAATTAAAGTATGCAAGCCTGTACGCACCCCGCAATGAAGAGGCTTTTTTGCCACATCATAAGGAAAAAAACAGCCTCGTAATAACCGATCATGGCACCGAAGGCGGCAGCCGATCAGGACATCTTATGGAATTTTGAGACCGCGAGACGAGCTTTTAGACGAGCGAAGTCGACCGACCACTGTGCGACGCGCATACCCATCTTTCGATGGGGTACGGAAATATGTCGTAGCCCCCGCATTTCTCCGGGCTGGCCCTACGAGTAGCCCCTCCTCAAAATCAGGTTGCACCGCTGTTTCTTGTTCCGTGTTCAGGGTATAAGTTGGACCGACGCGAGTTATTACCCGCTTTTTCGTTTGTTATGAAGTTACGAGTTCGTACGTAGCAGCCGTATTTGCCCTATCATAACGGGGACAACCACCAACAACACTCAGACCGATGTGCGCGTGAAACGCTTTCCGTTTTGGCCCCGTCCAGCCACGAAATAAACTATTCGGGATGTCGGTCCGCGGGATACAGTTTGCAGCAGCGGCAGCAGCAGCAGTAATAGTAGTAATAGTAGTAGTAGTAGTAGTAGTAGTAGTAGTAGTAGTAGTAGTAGTAGGAGTAGTACAACTAGTAGTAACTAGTAGTAGTAGCAGTAGCAGCAGTAGTAGCAGCAATAGTAGTAGTGGACGTATTAATAGTGAAATACGCCACATGTTTCCCTTTAGTAGTACCTAATTGCGCTGTAAATATAGATCACAGTCGGAAATTAGCGTGCGCTCGACGTATTACGCAGCATGCAAAGATGATTATCAACCACTCAATGGGTCGAACTCACAGCTGACGTATTTCTAACATTTTTATTAAATCGGATTTTTTTGTGTGTTTGCTGTGTCTCTGTCGGACGTATTCACATGCTATGTGCGATGGACTACCGCCAAAACAGGTTAAGCTAGCGCGCGCACCAAGTCATGAGCTCTGGTGACCTGGGAGCGGGAGGTGCTCTGCACTCTCTGCTCACGCAGCCATCGCCGCCGCCACTATCAGCTCAAACACAACCACAAACAGGACCGACCACAAGGAGGTCGGCCGCGAACATGAGGGCGGCGAGGCGGCTGAGGAAGATCGCCGAAGGCAGGGAGTGCAGGCTGAGGAAAAAACAGCGGAGACTACAAGCCCGCAGGCGCGCCACGCAAGCTGCCGAGCCTCAACCCCTCGGCCAGGAATTTCCACCTAACGAGCCTGAAGAGCTTGTGCAGGAGGTAGAGCGAAGGGCGTTTAAGCTGCAAGAGCAGTTAGCCGAGGCGCGCGAAAAAATGAAGGAAGCTAGACTGGCTCAGATCAGACCCCGCCTTCATCTACCTCCAGCTCGCAAGCATACCGCCGCCGTATCCACCCCCGATCGTGCATCTCCCCGTGTCCAATCGCTGGAAGGGCAGGCACTGCCCTGTTCACACCAAGAGCTCGACCTTTGGGCGGTCATGGGCCAGCTGGAGGGTCGCTCGTTGCCGTTGGGTATGGCCCCCGTTCGGGGCGGTGGAGTGCCGCGTTCGGCCGAGGAGTATGCCGTGGCGTGCGGGTTCTCGGCGGCGTTTGGGCCTCTTCTGGCCAAGCACGCCTCCGCCAAGGTGTACGGAAAGGCGTGTTTATCGAGCGGGGAGAGCGACGAGTCGTTGCCGGCGGAACACGTCACCAACATGTTTCAAAAGTTCTGGGACGATGAGATTGCCCCTTGGGACGCGGCCGAGCGATTCTTCCGGCTCGTCGGTGACTCTGACCGTGGCGGCATCGGGAAGGTGGGGTGCTGGATAGATACTTGTAGCTCGTATTGTGGATGATTGTATGTGTACCTTATACTTCGTAGTCCGTAGGCATTTAGAGTTTGGTGGCATGTATCTACTGCAGCCAAATCCAACTGAGTGTACTTACCGCCTTCACATAGATGAGTTTTAGGTGTACCTTTGAAACGTTTAATAACTTGTGCCAACTTTGTACTGCAGTTCCCGCCTTCAAGTGTTGCGGTGCGGTGAGAGCAGGTGACAGTTCAACAAAGCTTTCGGTAGGATTGTATTAACTGTAGGCAAGCCGTGAGGGTGTGCGTGCTTGCTGATGTTTGGTGTGGTGTTACGAAGGGAGGATACCGTTATGCGGTTGCTTTTGTCGGACGCCGTTCTATCGTTTCCTCTTGTCGTGATCGTTTCGCGAAGGGTATTTTGTACGAACGCTTTTTTTTTCCTACCCACAAAATTGTCTGCAACAAACCGCTACGTACCACACCCGATGTACATTGCCGTCGGTCATCCCTACTACTGCGGTTGTGATACCACTATGTACGTAAATGTAACGACCGTTTGCTTATTGATATGGATATCGAGCGGTCCTTGCATTTCCGGACAGAGCGGTGTCAACAAGAATACTCGTACTGGCGTTGTTGAATCGATTTCCTTTTAATAATACCCCCCACCCCCTCCCCCCTTCGCCTGCCCGTCCGTCTTTGGCACCGACCTTCAGGAGCAGCTGCGACCCTTCCTAATGGCGATCGCCGATCGCCACGAAGTCCTGGCCATGCTGACGCCAACAGACATGCCTACGTATGTCGACACCGTTCTCGAAGTGCTCTTCTGCAAACACAGGTGCGACTTTCCTGACCCATAACCCCTGCTATTGCGGGAAAACACAGCAATCAGAACCAACTATGGTTTTCGTATTATATAGAGGGATGTTTAGGTTTTTGGGGTCAATAGTGGGTTCTGATTGTTACGGCTCCCCGTAGGAGTAGTAGTAGTAGTAGTAGTAGCAGCAGTAGTAGTAGTAGTAGTAGTAGCAGCAGTAGTAGTAGTAGTAGTAGAAGTGGTATTTGAGCCGAAGCAGACAAAGCACTACAATCGGTGCAGCGGTAGGAATACGACTAGCGTAGTAGCCGTAAAAGCAGTACCTGGTATACCGTAGGGAGAAGTTACAATTGGCAGTTTGGCAGTGGTTACAGCAGCAACATGATCGTAGCAGTAGTCGTAAACAGTACAGGGGGGGGGGCGTCGGTAGTAGTAATACTAGGGGGAAGAATGTTAGTAGTGGTATCGCTTTAACCTTTTCTTCCCACACAACAATCTCACACTATTTTCAAGTGTTTTGTGCCCAAAACACGGGTACAGTTACACTTCTAAATGTGTAAGCGCCGTGTGCAAATCACGAACTCGCTTTGTGCCGTTTCGACGTTTGTTGCCGTTTCGCCAGGACGATAAGTTCGCGCTCGCAAGTAAACTCGCCGCGTCTGCGGGTAACGTGGTTCTTGCTGGCGTGAAAAACGGGCCGGATTTCGCCTACTACAATGCCTGGAAAATTCTGCGGTGCGTAATTTGCTGCATTTTCATTGGTCGGCGCTGTTTGTTTAATTGGTGGGCGATATATGTGTGGCGGGTTAGTATCCCAGAAAAGTATCTCACACTATTTCCAAGTAGTTTTGTCTCCAAAAACCGTTTCTGGCTCTAAAGGGGTTAAGCAACACAGTGAAAGCAACATTGAAGTTGACTGTTTGACGTCGTACATGAGTACGCACGGCATGGAAGTAAACATGTGGAATAATGCATGAAACTATGAAATATTCGTTTGAAGCCGGCATTCATTGTGGATTGGGCACAGCAGTGTACTCCTAGCCACAGCAGTACTCTGTAATTGTACGAGTATAATAATCGCTGTGGTTCCAGTTTTCTTTCTTTTTTCTTTTTCTTCCATCCTATTTAATTTGTCCGTCCTTCTACTCCACCTCCCCCCCTTAGGGATAACTCAGATCCGGGGTCACTGAGCAGGCACTTCTCCCTCCTCCCCATTATTGTACGGTACGCGCCTTCATCTTTATCGCAGAGGGTTTATTCAGCATTCCCACTATTACGGGGGATCATACTGTAGTAAATAGGGCCAACTATTTGTTGGCAAAAATAGAGAAATATATAGATTTTGGTGTCTACAGTAGGTTCTATTGTGTCTACAGTAGGTCCTATCAACTATGGACCAAATATTGTTAGCAAAGCTAGGGAAATATATAGTTTTTGGTGTCTACAGTAGGTCCTTTTGTGTCAACAGTAGGTCCTATTGACTATGGCCCCCCGTAATACGAGTACTCGTCGATTTGCATCGAATTTTGCCAAATCTACGCTCTCGCACTTTCGGCACGGCCAATTTTGAAAGGAAGTGCCACTTCATGGACTGGAAACCCACAAAACTGATGTTACTAGTCGTACGAGGCAATAACCACTTAACCACGTGCCGACGATTTTAGAGGGGTTTTTTTAAATCAAACGTCGTAAAACATCTGTCTCATGTCTTGGCAGGGATATGCTGGAGGGGGAGGGATGGGAGGCTCGCGCGACCAGCACGCCCCGATCTCGTCTCGACGGCACCCTGGCCTTCCTTCAGAACCAGTTCCAGGAGTTGATGGAGGACAAGGTAGGCGTGCACAGCGAGGGGATAAATAAAAGCATAATCTCTTAAACTGTGTGGTATACAGTTGATAGTCCTTACGACACCCTGGCCTTTCTGCTGAAGCAGTTCTTGGGGTTGACGGAAGACTAGGTGGCGCGTTTTACCGGCCGCGGAGCGATTTTGTCGGTTCCACTAAAAATGTACTGGAATGTGTTAACATATATGTATTGCCTCTAATAGTATCAGGGGCCTGGTTCTAGTTGAGAAGTAAATGAGGCAGGGCTGCCTGGTACTCGCAGTAGGCTGTGTGCGTTGGCAGAAGCAAAACTGAAAAAAAAACCTAAAAGCCCGCCGCCGCCGCCGCAAAAAAAAAAAAAAAAAACAGTCAGCAGCAGCACCGCCGACCGCGGGCAAGTCTTGACAGGATGCGGCGTAACAAGTCCCACCCGTTAGCCCCAGCCCACCCGCTTCTGCAGACGGCGACTTTGTGGAAATCGGTTATGTACAGCTCTCGGAATCAACAACAACGCAAATTCACAATTGTTACGAACAATGCACAGACAGACAGACGGACAGACTAAATACATAGTGGAAGCCCTGTAGGCACCCTCGTTGCCTTTTTTTGGCTAAAAACGGCGTTCTGATACAACATAAGATTGTAATGTGTACTCGTGGCACAAGCTATAGTCGTAGTAGTATGATACTCCTCGTATTTATATTATACGAAGTATGATCGTGCCAAACGGTGTAAAAAACGGCCTCTGGCGATATGACAATGTGGTAAGATATACCAGTATACGATTGTAAAGTGTACTCGTATAATATTAATAGTACAAACTACTGTACGTAGTATCATACTACTCGTATTCCTATGATCGTGCCAAACAATACCACCCACTATCATCTTATTTATGTTGCTCTAGGTGAAGAAGGCGAGAGAAGCGGGGACAGTGGACTCGTCTTCCCGGGGAGATACCGCCACTGGCCTCCCGCCCAAGGTTCGGACTTTCATGCGGCTCGACAGGCAGGGCAAGGTGAGGCTCATGCTCATGGTAGTCGTCGTGGTGTGGTGATGGTCATGGTGGTGGCGGTAATGAGGTTGTGTGGTGGTGGTCATGGTAGTGGCGGGGTGGTCAAGGTGATCGTGATTGTCGGTATCATGGTGGTGTTGATGATGACGTTGGTGATTGTGATGGTGATGAGACGGTGGTGGTGGTGGTGTATGGTGATGATGATGGTGTTGGCGTTGTTGGTGACGAGGGTATGGTAAAGTCATGAGTGTGGTGGTCGTGGTGGTGATGGTGATGATGGTAGTCGTGGCGGGGGTCATACTCGTGGTGGTGGTCATGGTGAAGGTGGTAGGGTAATGGTGAGTTCGCGGTGGCGGTGGTGTTGATGGTGATCGATGGTAGTGGTGGAGGTGGCGGTGGTGTTGGTGATGGTGGTGGTGGTAGTGGTGGTGAGGGGAGGGTGGTAGTAGTGGTGATGGGGATGGTAGTGGTGGGGAGGATAATAGTAGTGGTGATGGTGATGGTGATCGTTGCCACGGTAGATACGGTAGAGGTGGTGGTGATCGTTGCCGGTGGTGGTAACGCGCAAAGGTTTTCCTGTCCGGTCTTGTGCATGTTTTTGGTTTGACGATTTCACCTGGTTCCGCGTGCCAAGCGTACGAGGTTGACGCCCCGCATTTTCAGTGGTTTGTGCCGTTTCATTGAAGGACGGTGTCACCCAAGCTTTATGATCAATTGACGTCACATGGTTGGATTCGTGTCGGTTCGTGTGCTTGAAGCGGACCGCCGCCACCCCCCTACGTTTCTGCGTGTATATCCCTTATGTTTTCTCTTCGTATTTTGTGCTACAACTCGCGTCTGTAGCTGTAGTTTTCATGCTGCGTGTCGTCTCTTCGTGTTGCGGTTCGCTTTTGGCATGTTGCGTTTGGGTTTGTTTGGATGCGCTTTTTTTTCCTCAATTGTGACTTTGTTACGGTTCGAAGTTCTCGTTTTGGTTTTTTACGACCCGTTATCTTCGCTCTTTTTTGGGCCGTTTCAGCTCAGCGGGGAAGGCGGTTTCTGCTTTTTGTTACGGTTCGACGTTCTCATTTGTTTATATCGCCCCGCTTCTTTTTCCTGTCCTTTTGTTTTTGTCCCCATTTCAGTTCAGCGGGGAAGGCGGACCGGTTCTGGTGGGGCTGCCGGTTTGGCCTCAAATGTACCTGTGCCTGCGCTGTGGGGGGAGAGGGGACGCCGCGGATGTTGCTCTGGCGGCGCTTGCTTCCCCTCAGAACGCCTCCTGCAACGCACGAGGTAAATGTATATACTTTGAAATATTAAGATACCGTAGCTCTCGCTATGACGGGAGAATATCGTATTCGGGGCCTACGATATCATATGTCACAAAAAGCTACGGCATATACTTCGTATTACCTTGTTTTTACTAATCATATTTGGTCTTGATTGCTCTGTTCCTCCGTTCGTAGTAGAAACTTTGAAGGAGTTTATTTGTTGTTCTGAGTAGTTATATGCCTGGTGCTTGGTGTTATGCTTGGATGGTTTGGTCATTGCGTGGTGTGGTAGTGTTGGAAAAGCGAGAAGTATCGGAAGGATGTTGGGCCATGATTTTGGGTGAACGAGAGAGAATGACTTCAGGTGCTTCAGAGGGAAAAGGCGCCGCAAAAAAAATGACAATTACAGCATCGGCGGCACGGAGCAGCCGGGCTGATGAGGTAGGTAGATGATACACGCGGACTGTACCTGCTGCGCGCCTTCCCTGGTACTATTACACCATAGTGATGAGGTCCTCCCACAGATACCTATTACGGGGGACCATAGTAAATAGGACCAAATATTGTTAGCAAAAACAGGGAAATATATAGGTTTTGGTGTCGACAGTAGGTTCTATTGTGTCTACAGTAGGTCCCCCGTAATAGTATTTTTATTCCACCATTTTTGCTAACAATATTTGGCCCTCATTAGGCCGAACGCTATGGTAATACGATCTTGATTAACAAAATCTTCCCATTTTTACCAATTCAAAGCAATTTTACTCGCGGAGAGCCCAAAATTGGAAATTCTGTCGAACAGATTTGTCCGAGCTCTCTTCCAGAGGTTTCCAGCGCACCTGGCTACTTCTATAGGGGCTCACTTTGATTTCTTTCGAAAATATTGAGGAGATAAAAATGTGTCACAGAGCCATGTATGATCGTATATTGGCCCGATATATGGGAAATATCGGTATTTTTGACTGATCTTGGGATTTTTTGGCCAATCTTGTCTCGGATGTAAAAACGAGGTATTGTGCCCCTGTAGCATTGAGTAGGTGCGCTGGAAACCTCTGGAAGAGAGCTCGGACAAATCCTTTCAATATAATTTCTGATTTTGGGCTCTCCGCGAGTAAAATTGCTTTGAATTGGTAAAAATTGGGAAGACTTTATTGGTCAAGATCGTACTACCATAACGTTCGGCCTTACTCATGGTTGATAGTAATAATAGCAATGGTTGATGAGACCGCACCCTATTTAATGTTAGATCACGATCTAGATGATCTAGATCCTATATATCTGCCCGGTATGATTATGTGAAAAACAGATCCAACCCAGGAAGCATGCCATGGAATCATGCAGACCATATAACAGGTATATATATACGACTGCACACCCGGTAACATGGTCTAGGCTATATATGCAGATCATGTAGGACAGGGATCTGTCTGCTCTGAACGACACAGATCATGAAATGGCGATCTGATGTGCCCGACGTGTAAAATGGTTGCTCGCTATACCTAAGTCCCAACAGGGCCGTGCACTATGTACAAGTTCCCGGGAAGTTCCTGGTATTTTAGGTTACAGTGCTGCTCTAAGCCAATCATACAGCTCAGCTGATGACCGGTTCTGCCATGCGCCGCTCTGATTGGTTGACGGACGGTGCCCCTCTCAGAGATGGAGCTCCTAGAGAAGGTGGCGTCGGAGTTGAGGGAGCCCGGGAGTGGAGGGGCCGACGGCATCGCATTCATCGAGCAGATGTTCCACAGGTATGGTGTGGTGTGGTGTGATGTGGGAGTGGCGTGGCAGTGGACTTCACCAAGTTTTGAAACGTCAAAAACATATTTCTACGAGATAATGTTCCAAAAATATTGCGATTTGTTTTTAGTTGGTCCGCACTTTTTAGTTGTTCAGGAAATCCAATGTGCGAAAGCCTCGCTCGAGGCAGCCCCTCAGCCTGGGTTAGGGTTGGGGTTAGGGTTATAGGGCTAAGGTTAGGATTGGTGTGGTGCGGTGATGTGTGACGTGGTCGATGATGCGGACGCGAAGTCGTCGCTGCCAGCCGACCACAAGTTTCCCCACGGCGGTATGGTGTAGCAGGTATATCCTGTATTTTGTGATATTGCGCCTACAGAGTAGCGGTCCCTCAGTAGTGGCGGTTGAGTAGTGCCGGTTGAATAGTGCCGGTTGCCGCAGTAGTGCCGGTAGAGTCGCTTGGCATAGGTGGGAATCACGTATATAGTGCCGGTGTGTGGAGTAGTTTGTGCCGGTTGCTGCAGTGTAATAGCGCCGTTTGTTTTGGCTGGCACATACCGGCACTACTGAAGGACCGACCCCTACTGCTGTATCGGGGATCTGGTAACCTGCACCAGGTATGTACCTGGTATCTCTTACTGTATCCTGTTTTTTTCCCTGTAGCACGGATACTACTGCTGTGTGCCCTGATCCTGTACCTGGTATTGTGTACCCAGGCATCTTTTATATCCTGCATCCACTACACGCATTCTGACCGTTACATGCTCGCCGTCGCCATTGCTCTGTCACTTCTTTTTCATATGTTCATCGTCGTCACCACCATCACCACCATCATCATCACCACCATAATTATTGTCATCTTCGTCATCACCACGATCATCATCACCATGATCACCTTCACCATCATCATCACGATCATCATCATCGTCATCATCACTTTCATCATCATTCTCATCGTCATCGTCATCACCGCCACCACTATCATCATCGTCACCATCATCTGTTCCTCTTCATGACTTCAGCATGAGGGACGGAGAGGACATGTTCAAGCTGTCCGTGCTCAACGTCCTCGCTAGGGTCAACGACAAGAAAATCACCCGCATCAACAAGGTGCTGCCCTGTCATGTACTGTTTCTTTGCTTGTTTTTCTTAAGAGGCATTTATTTTTTTTGCTTTTTTTATGCGTTTTAGCGTTTTTCGTTAATCATCATTATGATTATTATTATTATTACTATTATCACTGTCTTTTTCGTCGTTTAATATTTTTGTTAATTCCCTTTTTCTTATTTTTTTTTCTTCAATACGCTGTGGCAGCGGCAGCCACAAGCTATATATATATATATCCCCTTTTCGAGTTCCAAGGTTATATTGGCACCACTCCGTCCATAAATATAAACACCTTACTGATACTATAATTAACATAAAACGTTCCTTATATTTATGTACAGAGTGCTATCTTGCTATTTGTACTTGGTAGACGACCAGAGTGTAACCGTAAAAACAGCACGAAACGTAACAGGGTTTTTCACGGGCCATGGCCCGACCCGCGGGCGGGTTACGGGTTAGGTCCCTGTTTGCTGCGCGATCGATTCCACTGGGAAGTGTTCGCGCTTGCCCTCTACCTCGGGCGCGTTATTTGTGCACGGTAGCGGAATTGATATTATTACGACGATGATCATGATGACGATGGTAGTTGCGGTGGTAATGATGATGGTGGTGGTGGTGGTGGTGGTGATGATGAGGACAATCATGGTGGTGATGATGATCATCGTTATGGTGATGATTGATAATGGTACCGATTATGATGATGATTGGTCGTGATAGTAGGATGGTCGGGATGAGGATAAAATTATGATGATATTGATGACGAAGATGGCTATGATGGTGATATTGATGGTGAAGATGACTACGATGATGATAACGACGATGACGGTGATTATGGTTTTACTTTTGTCGTAATGAAGGTAATAACTGTGATGGTGTTGATACTGATATTGGTGATGATGACGTTCGTGATGATATTGGCGACTTTTACCAGGAGACTATCGAGGACTACATGTGGCTGAAGCTGTCTTTCGTTGGGGCCGAGGTGGCAAACTCGGACGTCCTTTCGGCAGCACAGGTGAATACTCAATACACACTCAATAGTGCTACGTACTGTATCTTTGGTAGGGTATCGTTGCGAGCGAGGTGGTGACCCCGTACGTTTTTTCTGTCGCACAGGTGAATACTCAATACATACTCAATACCCCTACTGTATGTTTAGTAGCGTATATACTCCGGTACGAGTATATACCCAGTATATACTCGGGTACACCCCGAGAATATACCCAGGTATCGTTGGGAACGAGGTGGTAAACCCGGACGTTTTTTTCGGCTGCACAGGAGGCGAATACTCAACACACACTCAATACTCCTACTGTATGTTTAGTAGCGTATATACTCGGGATGTACCCGGGTATCGTTGGGAGAGAGGTAGTTAATTCGGACGTTGTTTCGGCTGCGCAGGTGCTGGAGTAGTCCTCCCCGTCTTTTCGACATGTATGGAGGCCGTACTCCTCGGGGTACTAATCCTCACGGCCCTTGAACATTTCCATCTCCCTTGAATACTCAATGCTGCCACTACACGCTAATCGTACTGAGTATGTTTTCTACTGGATGTTTGTACTGGGTACGTTCATACTGGTACTGGCGAAGTCAACCCTGCGAGCGTCAATTCTGAGTACGTTGATATGGAGTACGTCAACACTTGAACACGTTAATATACGGTGCTGACTTGGTGAATACCGGGGTTTTCTCCTTTTTCGTTCTGAATACTCGTAGGATTTTTTTCTCTGACATTTACCAGATTTTTTTTTGTTGTTTCCTATTCTTCTGCCTCATCTTGCATCCCCCGTTTTTGTGTTTATTGTTTCCCGTTTTCCCTTCATCTACAATAGGGGCCCGTCACAGCAGTAGTGCCGTTTTGTGCCAGCCAAAAAAAACGGCACTACTGCTCAACCAGCACACTACTGAGAGACCCCTACCCCCTACTATACCGGAACCTGTGGTATGAAGACACGCAGCAAGACGTTTCTATCCCGTGTACTTTATCTCAGTTGTTTCTCTCCGATTCATTTTGATCGTTTCTTTTTCATTTTTCGTTTCTTTTTTTCGTTTTTCACGTTTCTTGCCCTTCCCCCCCCCCCTCCCTCTTACACAACAGGAGCGTGTGAGCGGGAGGGACGCGATGAGGCGCTTCGATACCGACGGAACGAACCCCTTCGCCTACGTCAACGTTCTACTCTACACGCAGCAGCTAGAGTCCGCCGTCTCGTTCCTTCACTGGAAGGGCCAGCACTTGGCCGTGAGGGCATTGTTTGGTTTTACTTCGGCTTTGGTTGTATTCGGTTGGTTTTGCTTTGCGTG
>JAYJME010001809.1:0-15251 GCA_036873775.1 Costaria costata
TATATATTTCCTTATTTTTGCTAACAATATTTGGTCCATAGTTAATAGGACCTACTGTAGACACAATAGAACCTACTGTGGACACCGAAATCTATATATTTCCCTGTTGCTGCTAAAAATGTTTGGTCCTATTTACTATGGTCCCCCGTAATAAGAACCACTTGTGAGGCGGACTTCGGCACCGTGTGCGGACGTTTTTGCATATGGATGACAGCGCCAATTTCTTGATGTTTTTTCCGGTGTGGCCACTTCCAGCTACAGCAATGGGTATTGTATGTGACTGCCTCGTGGGTGCCTGACCATGTACACACTAGGTTACACGATCATCCATCCCCCTTGTGCGGAGTTAAGGTTCTCCACTCCGCACCATACGATATAACTCCGCCACCATCCATCGTGGCCACCAAGAACAAACAAAACAAAAAATACGGCACCCTGTTGGTCTAGCACACGCAGTGATTGCGTGTTTACAGAGCCGTTGCCAACCGACGCCAACCACACCGCGCGCGTGAGGGGGAAGGGGTAGTGAATCGTGTCGCAGACCGCACGAAAGTTCCCAACTATTACCCGCAATACAGCACAAACAATATTTTGGTGGAGACCTATCCGTACACTCCAATAGCACCAGTAAAGCAAGCGCTTAGATGTGCGGGAGTGGCGCCGTCACACAAAAGCGGTTCATATGTCGTTTGGTCGCAAGAGTTTCGCGCTTTATAGGTGGCTTGTACAAGTAACCATGGCAAACGCCACCCGCCCCCCCCACCCACCCTCCGGGTCCCGAGTGGTCTGTGCAGTTGGCCGAGTCCTCCGAGGAAACGACGCATATGACATAGTCGTTGGTGTTCGCCATCGTGTCCCCTCCGAAACCGATGGCCTGTTTCGACGAAGCGTGAAGAGGCACAGAAAAAGCGCCAGGCACAGAACAGAGATCAGCAACAGCAGCAGCTGCAGGAAGGAGACAGTGGGGGGGGGGGGGATGAGGTCCGTAGGCCTTTAAGTTCATGTCTACGGACCAATAGTCGATAAGAAACAACACAAAATAACATATTGTAGCAATACAGACAGACACCACAACTACAAGCGGACAAAACAAGATTTCCTCCGGACTTTCGGAAAACGCCGCGATGGTGGTCCTGCATCCGTCGAGTGACGACGGCAACGGATCATTCACACGCGAGACGGAAAAGGTTCTCCACTCCATCAGCGGAACGCGTGGACACGTTACGCCTGCTGTCTGTTCTACCGCTTCCACATCGTCAAATGGTTCACCGAGCCCTCACGGCTACTACCGAATGCGGGCGGTTTGCAAGCACTCTGCCCGTCTTCGAAAGCACTTGCAAAACGGCTTACGAAACGCGCGCATGGCACAACAAGATCCACCGAGCGAACAATGAGCACCGAGTGCGCGACAATACTCTGGTGGTAAACAAACGTCTCTCGTGGAAACGCTTGGGGGGTATTATGTTCGGTGTTGAGCGCTAACGTGCCGGGGCCGCGCAGGGCCCACACTTGCACCCGGCGAGCCAAATAACAGAACGGCTCAGACAACCCTCGGTCGGCCCCGAAAATGCCTATGACGCTGAACCTGACTGGCGGTGACTCGGCATCGCGGGGCTGTAAGATATATCCGCACGGCCTCGATCGGCTCGTGGGTGGTCGATGTGAACGGCCCAATTTAACGATCGGCACGGCGTTGGTGACGGCGCCCACCCGCTTGATATCATCAACCAGGGTACTCACGATCATTCCGTGCGCCTCTATGCCCCTTGCCGAAATCGTTATGTGCATCAGTGCATTGTCGGTTTCTTCCGACCCATTCCAGGCGACCTTGAACCTGTGTCGCGATGTGCACACGCATGCGGGGGGGGGCAGGGGCTGATTTGCACCGCCATAAGCATCGTTGTGTCTGCTGACCGGGTCGACCGATAGGATACAACCATGCTACGCCCTTCTCTTGCCGGGGCGACAGAAAAATCTCGACATGTATAACGCCCGACGGGCGCACAATACTGATCAAACCCGCACAGCAGTCATCACACACACCGCGATAAAGTGGTGGTACATGTAAAAATACCGTACAGAGCAACGCCAGAATATTTGACTGCGCCCGTGCTTCGGGGACAACCATTTGGTGTATCTGTATGGGAGTATTTGGGCAGCACCAAACAAATACTCCGGGCCTCAGGTAGAACTAGAAATTTCAGGAAAGTACAGGCGGTGCACATCCGCGCGGCTCACCCAGTCGTAAGCAAGGCATCTTTGAAATCGGTCGAAGAGGAGTTCGAAGAAGAGTTCGAAGAGGACGTCGACAACCCCTCCGTATACGCCGCTGTGAAGGTATCCGGAGGTATGGACGAGACCAAGGAGTTATCCAGAACAAGGCCCCTGAGCGTGGAGAGCTTGGTGTTCTCGTTCTGCGAGTTCTGCGAGTGATAGTGACGGTCTCCGACGATAGCCCTATACATTTGCTCCAAAAACACCGCCTTGGACAAAAAGAAGAACGAAAAGTACAAAACAAAGCAGGAAACGAAAACGTAAGAACATTTGGACGGAGAGCGTGCACGCCGCAAGGTCGTCCTGCCGATTGTGCGAACCCGGACAAGCTCCACAATGAAACGAACTGAGAAAGAGGAAACGCGTTTCCCGCATGTGTGGGTGTGTCACGAATGCAACGCCCCCGTCCTGCGTCCTGCGCCTGGTGCCATCAAATGGAATGGCAAGCGCAGATTTCAAGGAATCTAGCCCGACGTACCTACACAACGCCAGCGCAAAACCTTAGCGAACTGGAACGTCAGGTTTACACACCTTGGTACATGATCAACGGCGTGGTCCGAGCACAATGCCCCCCCCCCCTACCCCCCCTGTCCCTGGTCAAGATCTCACCCGCAGCAAGGGTCCGGCAAACAACCCACTCCCGTCTTCGTTTTCCGCCAATGCTCCCGTGTAGGCGTCCAGGAGTTCCACATCGCCGTAGGTATCCGCCAGCCGCTCTTGTACCGCATCATCCGATGTTACGTCCTCGAAGCGCGCTACCCGCGAGAAACCGCATGCCTGACGCACATCGTTGTAGGACGGGATACCTACCGCCCGAGTAGAGATAGAGGGAGCAAAGACAACGAACTCCTGTTTTCACGTGTCCCGTGCATTCACGACAAGCTAAAGTTGAGATCGGATTACCCAGTACCGCGTACTACCTGGGATAGAGACCATCCCGGGAGATCGGACTCGCGCAAAGTAGACCCAAATGCGCCATACGAGAAGACGCCTCCAATCAACTCACGCCCCCTGACCTGTCCATGGTACCGGGCAAATCACTAAGGCAGACCTGGAGCGACGAAGAAGAAACACCTTAGCCACGCCTACCATTGCCATTCCTAGAACCGCCAAAGTGGAAACTCGTTTCACAGAACGTGCGTACGTCGCGATCACACGTCGACCGCCCTCTCGGTCTCCAACCGAAGCCTCTCAGGGCTACCTGGCCCGTAGCGAAATACCATCGCCAAAAGGAACGTTGTTTTTCCCTTCGTGGATGGGTGGTTTAACCGAGAGACGAGAGCAACATCGAACAACGTTTCATCCCGGTTGCCTTGAGTTTAGTGAATAACATCAAGGGGGCGACGAGTCTAGCCCCCAGTAAATATCAAATAATCTAGATGATTTTATGGGCGGAACAATGCAGGGCTCAATGTATGTCATTCCGGGCTGGATGGTGCATGCCTCCCCCATTTTCCCCTCTCTCCCGTTGCGTCTACAACAGCAATGCTATAGTGCCCACTCCGTTACTTACTCACCGTGGTCACGCCCCCTCTGGATAGCCTCGGCCGGTAGGCCGAACAGGGGCGACGACGGGGGAGCATTGGCCATAAACGAAACGCCCACGGCTTGTGCGCGTGAGTACGCCCCCCCCCTGACGATGGACTCGATCCCGCCGATTCTCTCGATCAAGCCGGCCACATCCGCGCTCGCCGCCGCCAGCTCGATCCCATGCTGTCATCAGTGGTTCGTGACGCAACGGGCGAGAGGCGGAATTGGGTTGCGCACCGCCAAGGTTTGCCGGTCGGGTAGTGCAATTGACAGTGGTTGGGGGGAAACAAACAAGGTGGGGACAAAGCGAGGCAATCCAGGGAGCCGTCCCACACCACTTGATGAGTGTTCCGGTGCAGCGAGGGAGGCTACCCGTGGGGCTCTCTCATCTTCGCTTGCCAACTTCCTTCCCTTTTGCGTACACATCGTGTGTATCAAGACAAACGGCACGCCCCGCTCACCTCAGTGATGGTGTTGTAGTTGTCGTCTAGCAAGCCCACGGTCGACGGCAGGGCCGAGTAGAACGCCGGGTTCGCGACGGTGGAAAACACGGCGTCCACGCCGGCGTTGGTCTCCGCATCGTAGGACCCGCTCATTCGGGCCAGGTAGCGGGACCGCACAATGATTTCCATGGCGCTCAACCGACGCGTCTGCCGACGAGCGTTCACTGTGTTGTTGTCGATGGCCTCGTCGTAGAAAAAGTTGAAAGCGGCGGACCCAAGGTACCTTGCGCTTCCACCCACTAGGCGCTCGGAAAACTCGTTCTCCGAAATGTGCTGGAACACAGCGATCGTCCACTGCCGGCAGACTTGGTACGCATCCTGCTCGGGGGAGCCGGGGCAGGAGGGAAGCAGCAGGAGATGGAGACACGACAGTCACTATCGCCCCTTCAATCGCTTTCCAAGGTTGGTGCATGCTCATCGCCTAAGATGCTTCATTGATTGAATGACCATGCCAGCCCCGGCTGCCTTCCCCCCAGTCGGGCGTATAACCAGCCAGCTGTCGAACAGGCGTTTCACCGTTCGATCACCCAGACAAAGCGTCATAAGCGGCTGCGTCTCAAAAAAACGTAATCAAGGTACGAGGCAGCATCGAAGTTGGCTGCTTACAGTATTGAAAGGATTTTAATATAAACAATAAATATAGTTTTTTTGTTTTGCCGAACCTCGTCCGTAGCAGCGTTCCACGCCGGCGCCATTTTGTTGCAGCACCGGTTGTGTTCCCTCAGGAGAAGCGTCATGAGAGCGAACGTCACCGGCATTTTCGTTGGCCGCTGGTCTGCCACCTGTCGCACAAGAAAATCAGACGAAAGCAGCAGCAACACGTTTCAATCGAGCAAAAGCATCGCCCAGTCAGGAAGAGCACGTTTTGAAACAGTCGACATAGCACCGGGAAAGTTGTGCCTCCCGCTCGTTTGCCTGCATGCCACGTGTGTATTTTCATTGTATTTCTCGCGCGCACCACGCCTGCTTGGCCTGTACTTCGTGCTGCCCTCTTGTCGTACGCTCTAACCCCAGAGTGTCTCAATCCTGTGTCCGAGACTGCGCCTCACTCACGAGCCAGGTGCCGTCGGGCAGCAGGTGTGGGAGCCCATCAGCGGTAAGATTCATGTGGCCCGCATCCGATGTTCGGAGAGCTGCCGCAGATTTTTCGTCCCTGCCGTACAACCAGTCCAGGTCTATGTAGGCTGTCGCGTAGTTGGTCGGACTTCTGGCTCCATCGCCCTCGTTGTCGATCTCGCTCTGTGACCTGTTGAAAGAAAGCGACCCCGACAATGATCCCCGCGAGCACCATCCGTCGGCTATCGAAGCGTTGTCGCACGCCATGTCCAGCGGCTCTGACGTATTGCCCCGATTGAGGAAAAGGTCATACCCGACTAGCAGCCCCCACCCCACGAATAGGGTGCTAGTTGTCGAGCTCGACGGTGGTGTCGACAGGAAAACCTTCGACAGTACCTCCCTTTGGTGGACGCGGAGGAGGGGTGGCGGGGTGGGGGGGGGCAAGCGTACGGCGAGGTCATGGTCTATAGCAGTTTAGGCTGGCAGCGAGGACTGAGCGGTGTCCGAACCAGCGAATACTATACGCCCACCCAGTAGCAGTTTTTTTCAGCGAGCCAGTCGCGCGACAAGCAAGCAATACAAATCCTGCAACCTTTTGCGCGAGAGATTGGTGACTTCTTGTCTCCTACCGGGGCCCTACAACAAAAATTTACCAGAGAAGCTACGTCCCCATGGTCATACACTTTCCAAACTGTGAACGGTGATCAAGAAACGCCGCCAACCGGCGCCTGGGCGTAGTTGCTCTGTAAAGCCCTCCAAAAGCAGTGGAGGCTGGCAACACGGGCTTGCCTTGGCATTGGGCGATCTTCCCCTGATGGTGTCGATATCCGATCGGAGTAGCTTGCCCCTGTCACGCTGCGGAGCTACGGAACGCGGGTTGCCGAGGATGATGGCAGCGGATAGTTGAGCTTTCACGAGTACCGTGGGCAGGGTGGCTGGTGTAGAAAGGAAACATTAGCTCCTAGACGTCGCATGCATACCATCTAATACGGAACATGCGTTGCACTGGCGGTTGGGGAGCTGAGGTCGACGAATACTGTAAAAGCGTGATGTACATTGAAAAGGGCACAGAATGCGCATGGCACAAGCACGCGTAGGTGGAAGTTAACCAGCGGAGTTCGTATAGCACCTTAACCAGATGATATGTATGCCAAGCAAGGGTTGACCTGGGCCCTCTATTCTGGTCTCGTGCATAAAAATAGAGGGGAACTCGAAAATCGGGCTAGAATAAGAGGGAAAAAGCAAAAAAAAACTAAACCGGTGACAGTTATCGGAATCGGGGGGAATTTGGCAGAGTCCACACGAATCGCAGAAACGAACGTAAATATGTTGTGTCGCTGGCAACACGTGAAGAGCTAAGCAGGAGGTCCTCGTGCGAAACAAGGGCGAGGCATGCCGCAAGAAGTGCGCACATAACGCTACCGTATCAGAAAGACAGCGGAGGAGGCAATCCTGTACGAGCCGATCCGCTACGCGTCGCTCTTACCTGTCTCTGTCCAACGCTGCCCCACTCGGGGTGGGCGACGTTGTTTCCTGGGACAGGAATCAAGTGTTTGACGCAATGAACAGGGCAGTCGGGGGTTAGGAAGGGGGGGTCAAGAGGCGCAAGGAGCGTCGGTAGAATTGTGAACACCATACCCGCTCGATATGACGGGCGTTATACCGAGGCACCGGGCAGTTTAAACAGAGGTGTGGATCGCGCGAACGCCCGGCAAGGTTTTGTCGCTCGCATTCCACCGCCAGTACCCGTAAAAGTTCGTTTCATATACGGGTCGTGTTACTACAGTTTGTTCAAGGATTAAAGCAGGACATTCCGTCGCGTGCAACCGGAACTAGCAGGTCCTGCATTGTTTCGGGTGATATATGTCTGGTACTCGGAGCTGAACCAAGTTCTGGCCTCCTTCTACCCCCGGGTTGCACTGTCAGGAAGCGTTCGAAACTAGTAACAGGGTGTCCCATACTCGTACGTACACACTCTACCTTTCCCTCACGTTGGTGATACCGAGTTCCTTTGTTCCAAAACTGTGACACACGTGACAATATGTATACCTTGTCGCTTTCGGACCGCGATTGCATGAGAACTACATAACAGGTGCGGAGCATCATTCCATGTGTATTTGGGTGCTCGCCAGCCGACCAGTTGAGCTTCCCATCGGCAAAAATATGTTTTTGTAGTTCTCATCTCACCCTGGCATGAGGAGTTTGAGTCTATGGCGAGACTGATCATTTTGCTGGGTGCCGTGCCGAGTAAATGCCGCAGGACAAAAGTACAAGACCAGTTTTACACATGACACTTGGTACACCCGTGACCACAGCTGCGCTTAAACGTCAACCTGGTCCAGCTGCTTCTTGCTGTCCAAGAATATGTATTGGGTTCGTATGAGTGGTATTTAAATGTGCATCGCATAAAATGCGCAACTACATCACAAGCCAGACTGCGCCGACCCAGGCAAGTAAATTGCCAGGATCGCAGCCATGGATATATTTGAAGCATTTCAACAGCAGTGCTCTGTTGTCTCGTGGAGCTCGCCCGGTATGGTCTTTTAGTATTAATCTTGACCAGCGTTTCTCGTATGTAGGGCTCATCATAAATATGGCTGGAAGTACCCGGTATCTCTACGTGTATGTAACCATTAGTTCCTCTCAGGATGGGAGGTGTTTTAGGTGCGCAAGAGATGGTGATGGCCTTTCCAAATATCCCCTTCCCGAGGTACATTGTTAGCTCCCACATCATCGTGAGAGGGTACCAGAGTATTATGCCCGCACTGCTCGTGCTGTAGAAACATACCCAAAAAATACGTCTTGACCATTGTGTGTTCAGGCGAAACAATCACATCTTCAACTCGTACTTGCGACGGGTACATTCCTCTAGCGAAAAACAAATATATCAGGCATTCTTTTCTATGACTGGCACAACGCGATCGGCATACCCCCAAGGGAAGCAACAGCTCGGACGTAGTAACGTAGTAACGCCAAGTGAATGTGCTTTGGTGTCGTGCACGTAGTCGACGTGTGGGCATCAAAACATGTTGCTGTACTCCTGGCCTTACGAGATAGTACTCGACCCAATTTTCCACTCCAAACTCGCTTCATACAGGAGGTCTCAAGAGGATATAGTACATATCGAAACAAGCAAACACAGATACCCGAAGGTATCATGTGAGCTTACAGACCTGTGTGTTTAGGTATCGGCGTTTGGTCTGGCACTTTTGGCTGTTGTTGTTGGTGTATCTAACAGCAGTGGTGTGTCGCATTGTGCACGCAAGAAATAAGCTTCTAATCTATTGTTGGCAGGAGATGTCCGCATGAGTCCATGTGTGGTGCGGCTGTTGAGAGTTACGTCAGACAGTCCACAGGAGGCAATCACTGTCAATTGGGGTGACCCGACTATTGAGATTTGGATGAGCTCCAGCTCAGAATAAACATGTTGATGCTGAAAAAGGACGGTCTCGGGATAGGAAGGGTGAACATACGAGTGTAGATGAGATAATGTGCACACGAGCAGCCATCCTCGGTCAACTCGGCCAGACACATGTTCTACCGCAAGATGTATACCGTGCGGGCCGTTGTATTGACCTACCCATCTACCCACAGCAGCGTTCCTTGTCACTTTCCCGTGGACGTTAACACTTGCTCGAGGCGGGTTAGCTACCCTGTGCTATATTGTCAATGTCCCGACGGAGGGTCCCGTAAAGCCGAACAGGAACTACCGACAAAGTGCACTCCTTGCTTGCTCAAGCGCTCCCTGCTGCTGTTTGGTGCGTTGCTGTTGAAACACCGAACACATAGTTCGTTTTCCCGTGTTTACATCTTCGTAAGGGATATCTCGACGCCAGGAGTAACCGCCTACGGGAAGGAAGGGGCTCACACGCAGGATGTACAGTAATTTATATACACTCCAGGTAGACTACATAAAAGCTACATACCACTGCCCAGAAATATAAACATGTTATTACTGATATTAAAATGAACCTAAGTTTTCCTTATATTTATGGACAGAGTGGTACGAGGTACTGGTATACCTGGTAGTCAATAAAATCATCTTGTGGTGCAGTATGGTTGGTATATTTTATTTTTACAGGACCGAGCAACAAGCCATGGAAAACTGATATTTTCGTACGCAATAATTCAGCAGTGCGTGTGGCGATGCCGATAATCAATCCCAGCGTGCCTGAAATAAACAGTAGTGAAGTACAGGGCGATGCTTAGGTGGTTGCACTACGCTATAGATAACGTCAGCGGGGTGCATGCGGAACCTCCGAAAAACAACCACGCACGCGGTAGAGAACCGATGGCATATATAATATTTCCAACTACTGTAACTGGAGCTTTTTCAGCCGATCGCGCGCATTACAAACGCCTCCACAGATCCCGATAAATCAAGCAACCCGCCGGAATTAACCCACGAGGTCATCAGGAAAATATAACAAGAGCTATCCATTTTGTTTTGCCTCCGGCGGCGCCTGTACTGCGAGCCCCCCCCAACCAGCCGGGGGAGGGGCGATGGCTCGCGGCTTGGCCGCCAGGTTTACGACTTTGTTGTGGCAGTATGTATGCTGAGGGAATCAAGTGTCTTCTGGCTGCGTGCAGCCAGTAGATACCTGGTAGGTGTATATAGGCTGCGCCAGCCGTCAATATATATACCCAGACCCGAAACATTCACAAATACCACACTAAAACTACTTGTGCAAATATTTCGTTTGTGATAATTTGATGCAGAACTGAGTTGGTATAGTCTAACCGAAATGGAAGTGAGAACACACTTTAGAAGAACGCAAGAAGATAACACAAGAAGAGGATGTTGCGTGGCAAAAACACGAACACAAAACATGTATGGCACAAAAACAAGGCCTAATTTATTGTCGGTACGACAAGATTGCCTTGACTCGGAGAGGACATCTTTACACAGAGACATGTCTCTGCCTGCCTAATGAAACTTTTCAAATACGCAGACAGTCTGTCTGCGTAACGTAATGGAACTTAAAATACGCAGACAGTTTAAAACCACGTAGTATACCAGCCTGGTAGTAAATAAAAGTGACCATTTTTGTTTCGATCTTTCAAACCTAGCCCCAACCCTAACAAACCTAACCCCAGCCCTGACCTATCTATCTATCTATGTGAAGCTTTGAAAGCTTTAGAACAAAAACAAAATGCCTGATTCTTACAGTAAGTATAATTGTTTTTAGAATTTCGTGCAAGTATCATTTCCCTCCTAGACCACCTTTTAATACACCCCCCACATAGTTTTTTTTTTCAAACGGGGGAACGGGGAGGAGGCCACCAGTAGTATTTACAACGCCTTCTATTATAGGAAATTTGTTGGAAATGTTTTAACGTTTTTACTCCCCCTGCTTGCTGCTTTTTGCTGGTGGATTGTATTACATCATACCTCACCTACCTGGTATCATACATGCCAGGTACCGGTATTGGTCAGGGCGCGGACAGAGAGGCTAATCGTGGTCCACAGCTCGGAATATTTCTAATATAAAAAACAACAGCGTGTTTCTGGCCTGTTTTGGCTCTGGGTCAGGGTCAGGGTTTATAAGGGTTTTGGATCGGGTCTACGCCCGCCGGTGCCCTTCCCCCACTTGGAATTGCTTCCTACCAGTAGCCCGTACAATTGTACAAAAAATAGTGAGCACTGCCCGACCCCTGGAAGTATATAGATCTATCAGGTGTTGTAAACAGAGTTGTTATGTGTAATATACTACGCCAAACTGCAGTAGTTGTGAATAGACCTCGGGGGGCGGTCTCGGCCTACTGCTGTATGGGCTATGACAATTTTTACTGACATACAACAGTATAGTATAGCCCGTAGATCTCGGCGGCAAGGCGATTCATGCGGGGTGGCCCGAAAAGACGCAACACAAAAAACCATGAAAAATACAAACTAAATTTCAATTTATTTTATTCGTACTGTGACTATCGATAATAGAAGAGTGGATGATACAGTAGTACATTTTTCGGATTCGGGGACCACTAAATAAATCAAGAAAAAAAAGGTACGAGTATACCAGGTAGCTATGTACGTACACTTAGAAGTAGCTGTGCAAAGGGCACCCGGGTGTGGATCAAGATCAAAGACAAGAAGGCAGAAATACAGATAATGGTCAATATATATCTGTGTGGTATTGCCGCGCTCTCTGTCTTGGTATACGCACGAATACACAAAAAAAAACTGAAAAAAAGGAAAATGGCTCTCGTCGTCAATTAAAAAACTGAACAAAGAAAAGAAGATCGGGAAAAGTCCCGCGAGTAATAGGACGAGGCGGTGTCCAAGTGGGAAGTCTGAGAGGCCAAGGATAGAGGCCAACGGGGCCATCTCAGGAAAAAAGACAAAAAAAGTAAGGAAGTCTAAATGTCTGGTAAATGATATAATGTCAAAATTGTCTTTTGAGAATTATCACTTGAGATGAGAGAGGCGCGACAACAAAGTTGAGTTTCAACCATTCAATCGGTCGTACTCACAGCTGACGTTTGTTCATTTTTTTTGTAAAAACAATAACAGACAACCGACTATTAATAGCAGTCGTCTATGTACTGCTGCTGTACGCCGTACACATGTTGTGGAACTCGGACTTACGACTTAACCCTTTCACTACCCCAAAAAAGTATCCAACACTATTTCCAAGTAGTTTTGTCCCCAAAACCGTTTGCGGCTCTAAAGGGGGTTAACAGCAGTGATAATAATAATGTGGAAGCGCAAAACCTATAATATTTCCTACAGTACACCTGGTATTTCCCACAAGCGCTATTTTTTCATGGATTTATACCGCAAACGTCACCACAGCAACAACAGCAGTACCAACAGCAGACAGAGAGGAGGTACAGAGTACACGTATTACGGTACACAGAAGTACAGTAGTAGGTATCATACGCAGCCCCTTTTAAGGGACCCTGATGCGTCCGTTATATACCAACGTCCTTGCAGAATGAAAAAAAAAAAAAAAAAACGGGGGGCGCAGAAACTTGAGGTTCCTTTTATTACAGCAGCAGTATACTAACTGTACGTCGAATGATATACGTTTTATAACGTTTTCCCTTATCGCGGGGTCTCTTAAAAGGGGCCACCCTCGTACTGCTGTGACCACGGACTCTAGATTTTGAGTTAATGTGAGAACAACGACACATAACGCCGTACGTATAGAAGTCAAGCATACCGATATTAATAAGCGTGCTGCTGACTATGCTGCTGCTTTTGCTGTGAACACCTGGTCTGTCTGTGGCTACAACAAACTCCCAGAGTAAAAACGCTGAAGAACCGAAAAACTCACGGCGGCTGTTGTTCTGTGCTTCAAAATATGTTGTGGTACTATATATGTGTACGGGGGTATCGTGTTACGTATTGTAGATAGATGCACATGCACACCACACAACATCATGCGGACACTCCGCTATCATCACAACGTATCATACCGAATTTCGATTTTTTATTGTTTTTCGGATCTTCCTAGGGCTCCAGCACCTTTGTGTGACCACGGACTCTAGATGTTGAGTTAATGTGAGAACAACAACAACAACAATACTCTGCTTGTTGTACTGCTTTTTTTTTGTACTTCGAGAGCAATTTCTTCGCATCATCCGCAAAAAGGCCAAACACAAAAACTTGGATACAAACGAAAACAATCATCACAACAACCAACAACAGCATTCCGTTTTATGCGTACCATAGGTACAGCAGTATTATTACACGAGTAGTACCAGATTTTGGAGAGAAAAAACGGTTTGCTGCGTACTGGTATACTCGTAGCTGCCTGTATGCTGGGCTATGGGCTAATTCTATACCAGATACTACATTAGTAGTAGAAGATAGTCATAGCCCCTAGGAAAGGGGGTCGATCTTCTTTGGCCATACCTGTCCCGTTGAATGTCCGCCGCGCGTTGTTCAGGGCAGACGCCTCCAGGCCAGTCGCGTAGTGGTCTGGCTTCCCCCATGCTGTAGCACTCGTAGCCAGCAAGGAAGCCCGCCAAAGACCTGCAACTGCTACTACTACTACTGCTGATGACATCGACGATGGTCCCAATCTCATCGGCGGACCTTTTTTTCGTTCAAAAAACAAACAAAAAACAAACAAACAACCGACAACCACCACTACGAGCCTCTAGTTCATCACCGCTTGCCGGGGGCAATTGCTTCGTAGACAGATCCGTGTCCCCCCCCCCTCCGCCTCCCGAATGGTTCGTAGCGACAGCCAGCGCCTGCTCCTCCAGCCTGTCTCTCTCTCTGCAGAAAGCCAGTACCACCAAGACCAGCAGCAGCCGTGTTGTTGTTGCTGTCCTGTCAGCACCCACCCACAACCAGATAGAGGCTGTGATTTTCTTGTTGAACCAGGAACGCAACGAAGTGTTGTACGTGTAGTTCGCGCTGCTCTGAAAGGACAAGGGAATCCGTCACCCACCTAGCAAATCAGGTTTTAGATACCTGGTAGCTTGCAATGAGGCTGCCTGGTTTACGCTTGTCTGGCTGCGTGGCACGTGACACACCTGCTCTCCCTATACTATATGTATACCCACAGGGTCGATGCCTTTTTCAGCGGGAGAGTGTGGTCTGGAAGGGTTCGGAACACAGAGTAAAGAGGCGTAATGATACAGGGATTCTATGATCCCTATGATAATAATACGTACAAGACGATAAAAAAAAACGTGCACTGGAAGCGACCGAAGACAAGGTGGAGGTATACCGTATACCAGCAGCAGCAACAACAGCATCTCGGTCTTCAACTTTGTGTCACAACATGGCAACCGCCCAATGAGCGTCGACCTCTCTGCCACTTACTGCTGCTGTGAGGAACCATCACAACGAAGACAGCCATAATAGGAGGAGTGGATAACAGCGATACTACCTGTGGGCTATTCGGTACGGTGTGAAGCATCGTCAGCATCAAAAACAGGAGCAGAGTATTAATAGTACTCTTGTATACTGGTATACCAGTATTATAGCACAGCAGCAGCAGCAGCAGCAGCAGCAGCAGCAGCAGCAGCAGCCCCTTTCATCATTTTTTGAAGAGCCATATACCACAAAACGCGGCCACTTTGGGTGTACGCCGTTTATTTTTTCGCTTGCCATCTCACACGTACATATATATGTGCCAGGGTGCGCCTGGTCAGTACGGTATAATAGTGCATCTTTCAGCCCAATGCGAATCGAGTACCCTTCTTGTACACGTACTAACAGCTCGTGCAGCAGTAGCCCTCCTATCTACTGTATATATATATCACTCACCTCTCACCCACTCGATTCCGGATTTCCGTTGCTTGACAGCTCAGTTGCCCCCCCTTTTCCCACCGTCTATTAATAGTCGTACGGTGGTATTTCTTTTCCCTAAAAATAAAAAAATAGGCAGCAGACAGAGACCTCGTCGAGTAGATTCAATTTTCCAAGTTAAAGTTTCAAATTTCTGGGAATGTTCCTGAGGACCAGATATATTTCGTAACTCCTGATCCCGCGCCAAACCTGATCCCACGCCAACCTGACCCCACCCAGTCCTAAGCCGTCCAAACTGATCCTGAGTGAGAGTGAACTGCCGCCACAGAGCTGAGAGCGAAGCGACTGATGGTCGTCCACAAAAAAACTCATATTTCGACGCCACAACCACCAAAAACGTAAGGGCGGGGGGGTGTGGTGAACATCCGTCCATAAAACAGCCAGCTAAAAACCACAAACAAAAAATTTCATGCCCTAGGAAATTTAGCGTCTATTTATAGCATCGATCAGCGGAGCAACACAACCCTAAATAATTAATTGTCCGTTTGACCCACAGCGCCATAAATCGATTTATTAACAATTAGACTTCGCCATCACCAAGCACCGTATGCTAAAGGCTGAAGCGATTGAGACTCTGCTTTACGGATGTGTGACATGGACCCTCAAAGCGGAACACTTCG
>JAYJME010001810.1:0-15247 GCA_036873775.1 Costaria costata
ACGCACGCACCAACCGACTTTTGACTGTCATACAGCAGTACTCCCTCACACCAACCGCCTTCAGAAACAGCACAAAAATATAAAGTCGACTCGACTGACGATAAGAAAGAGGCCCAGAACCCTCCAGTCGAAAAAAAACCTTCAGTCGAAAAGGGCCCTTTTCGTCTGAGAAAAAGGACTGTGTAAGAAATGGCTTAAGGTCACAATACCTCATCCAAAAAACGGATTCTGAAAGTAACTGAAAGTGCAACTCGATGACCAAACCCATGGCCTAGGCACAACAATGTTTCAGGTTGCAAAACAAGAATGACATTGCCGCGATTTTTGGGTTAAGGAGCCCCGTCCTCCAGAAACGAAAACGCCCAAAAAATGCTACTCGTACCTCTTATTGTTGCACGCGTTGTAAGTATCAAAGTACAAGTATTAGAGGCGTGAGTCGGCACGAGTTAAGTCGCCAACTAAGTTATTAGTCGGACTACTCGTAGTAGTTTCTCTTTTCACCGAGTTGCCGACTATCTGACTTACTGGGTTTCCATACTTGTAAGAAGGATTGTTGAATGCGGGATGCGTTGTTTTTTCTTCTTTGGACGCCCCCCCCCCCAGCCGGGGAGGGCTGTTTTGGCTCGCTTCGTTCGCCTGACTTAAGCCGGCAAGTCGGCTGGCCACCAGCTGGCTCCGCCTGCCGACTTGCCGACTACAGTCAGTTAGTTGGCTAACAGCACCAACCGACTAGTTATTAGTCGTCAAAACTCCTGCCGACTCACAGCTTTTCTTTTTTTTTTGGCTGGCTCACCTATTGAGAGCCTTCTCCTCTTCCGGGTCCAGCTGGTTGATGTACTTCCCCCCCGTGGTCAGCGTCGTCTGAAACTCCCCCAGGTAGAACCGCGTCACTCGCTCCACCGTCATGCGGTCCGCGCCCTGACCGCAGCACACCAGAACAAAAAAAGAGCGGCACCACACAAAAAGAAGGCCAGAAAGAAAAGAAGGTCAGAAGGTACAATACTAGCACCAATTTTTTCTGAGGCTTTCTTCCTCACTTTTTTTTAAATCTATTTTTCTCTTCCCATCTATTATCTTCGCACTTCCGTCTCTCTCTCCCCCCGTGGTCGTAACACAGATCCGGGGTCACAAAGCAGGCTCTTCTCCCTCCTCCCCCCTCCTCCCCACTACGGTACGCGCCCTCCTTTTCATCGCGAGAAGAGTTTATTCAGCACTTTTCTTCCGAGCTCACCCTACTCGCCCCAAAACTGTTTTCTGAGAAAAAAAAATGTACACTTTCGTATTACGGGGGACCATAGTAAATAGGACCAAGTATTGTTAGCAAAAATAGGGAAATGTCTAGTTTTTGGTGTCTACAGTAGATCCTATTGTGTCTGCAGTAGGCCATATTAACTATGGACCAAACATTGTTAACAAAAATAGAGAACTACATAGGTTTTGGTGTCTACAGTAGGTTCTATTGTGTCTACAGTAGGTCCTATTAGCTATGGTCCCCCGTAATAGTCGGATGCACAATCCCATGTCATGGCCCAGGCATACAGCGCACAATGTTGCGAACCACGAATGAAAAACGACAGTCTCAGCGATACTGGGTCCCCGTCACTACTCGAGACCTAGTGACACCTTGATAGTGAATCTTTACGGGGGTTTTGGTCGTGGTGCTTAAAGTCGACCACCCGACCAGAACCCTAACCCTAACCCGAACCCGGACCCTAACCAGAACCTCGTGCTAGGATGCTGTGGCTTGTGAAGGCTCAAGGTTGACTCGGCCGGGGTGGATGCTGTGCTTGGAAAGACTCTAGGTTGATTCGGCCGGATCGGGATGCTGTGGCTTCGAAAAACTCTAGGTTGATTGAGCCGCTTCAAAAACGCCCCTCAGCCAACCAGAGTGCGTGAATAGCTATCCCAGGAAGATTCACTATCACGATGCGACTACTACTCCACTAATAATAAACAAGTCGGGCAAAACGAGCTATAAGGCTAGCAAATAAGGCGTTCCCTGTCGTAAATGCCGAATATCAGGCAAATATAGGATCTGGGATGTGCGCATAAAAGTAAACATTGACAGATCAAACCCTAACCCTTGCGGATGATAACCCATGCCCTCCAACAAGCCGCAAACTTTCTTCACGTTTTTAGATGCGACACGTGCTACGATAGAGGTTGCACTTTTCGGCGTATTTTGTTTCTGGATAATGGAGCTTCTTAACCCAATATCGTCGGGTTGCCATTTTTGTTTTGCAATATTGTTGTTTTGTATACCTAGGACCTGGCTTTGGTAATCGGGTGGCTCTTTTGGTTTACTCTTAAGTCAGTTTTTTATTGAAGTACCGAGCTCCTAAAGTGAGGAGCCTCAGAAAACAACATCATGGAACAACACCTCTATCATAGCATGGGTCATGCGGAAAACAAAGGCGAGGATTAAGAAGATGATCTATTTAATAGACGACCTACTGATCTGTCCGATGTGTGACAAAATTTTGGGGATGACTGACGTCCATGTCCTCCGAGTCGATGACCTCCGTCACGTTAAACACCGAAAATGAGGCAAACATGGGATCTATTCGTATGCTCCAGATGTGTGAATAATAACCTTGCGGAATACGTCTATTATGCCCTCCAGTCTCCAACGAGTCCACCACTTCTTGCACGTCGTTCCCATAAAATGCAGAAAAAAATGAAAGTTACGTAAATATTTCGTGTGGGATCTAGATGATCAAGATGATCTATTTACGGGGGACCATAGTTAGTAGGACCTACTGTAGACACAATATGACCTACTGTAGACACAACAGGACCTACTGTAGACACAATAGGACCTACTGTAGACACCAAAAAAAACTACATATTTCCCTATTTTTGCTACCGATTTTGGTCCGTAGCTAATAGGACCTACTGTAGACACAACAGAACCTACTGTAGACACAGTAGAACCTACTGTAGACACCAACACCTATATGTTTCCCTACTTTTGCTGACAATATTTGGTCCTATACTATGGCCCCCCGTAATAGATGATCAAGATTATCTACATCACGATCTGTCCGATGTGACTGAATAACCTTGCGGATGACGTCCATGCCCTCCAACGAGTCCACCACTTCCTTCACATCGTTCCCGTAAATGCAGAAAAAAAAATGAAAAAAACGGAAATCTTATCTTTCGTATAGGATCTAGATGATCAAGATGATCTAGATGATCAAGATGATCTAGATGATCAAGATGATCTAGATGATCAAGATGCTTTAGATGATCAAGATGGTCTACATCACGATCTGACCGATGTGACTGACTAACCTTGCGGATGACGTCCATGCCCTCCAACGAGTCCACCACTTCCTTCACATCGTTCCCATAAATGCAGAAAAAAAAACCCGTAAATCTTATCTTTCGTATAGGATCTAGATGATCAAGATTATCTAGATGATCTAGATGATCAATATGATCTAGATCGCCACCTGTCCGATATGTGACCGACTAACCTTGCGGATGACGTCCATGTCCTCCAATGAGTCCACCACTTCCTTCACGTCGTTCCCATAAATGCCGAAAATGAGGTTGACCAGCCCTCGCTTCAAAGGCATGCTCAGCTGGTCCATCATACCGAAGTCGTAAAATATTATGCGCCCACCCCCCACAGCATCGCACGCCAGGTTTCCTGCAGAGGAAGAGAGGGATTTGCACGAAAGTCAACGACCTATTCACTATCCCAAATTATAGGGTTTATGAGCTTACCGGCGTCCGCGGTGGTTCAGAAGTGGTCTTGACTACTAACGTCGATCTTGTTGGTTCGAGTCTATCAAATGACCGTCTTTCACAATTAACCATGCCGAAAGTGTGGGAGCGTGGGTGGGCAAAATTCGATGCAAATCGACGGGTAGTGTGGGAATGCTGAATGAACCATCTAAGCGATAAAAATGTAGTGCACGTACCAGGGGGTACCTCAGTGGGGGGGGGAGAAGAACCTGCTTTGTGACCCCCCCGGATCTGAGTTACTGCTAGGGAGGGAGCTGGAGTAGAAGGGCGAAGAAAATTAATGGAATGGAGACAACAGAATAAAAAATAAAATGAGGGTTTACACGAAGGCCGATGGCGTTCAAGTATTTCAATTTTCAGGGTGGAAGAGCGAGCATACCTAGCGCAGCTCTGTAGCCCCTGACAGGTTCATCCCAGGGAAACATGTGCAGGTCAGCTATCGCCTACAGCTGATCCTAGGAAAACATAAATCATAGCTCAATGTACGTAACTCATTATAGCTCTTTCCTGGCAAAACATGAATGTTTTTTGTTTGTGTCACTCATAAAGCCCACCCGCCGGCTGTGATATTCCTCCACATCGATTGCCTCGTTAGTGGGATCTACACCCATAATAGAGGAATCCGCTTTTGCCATTTGCCGGATATTTACCGCGTAGTCTATATTTTGGTATACTGTATACATACAATACAACATAGCTCATGGGCTAGCTCATCTATCATGTATAAGCTCACGCCTTCAGAACATGTGCAGATGAGATGAGCTAGTAACAATCGGGTATCAACGAGAGTGACCCGGCAACAGTCTCCTTTAACCCTGTCACTACCCCAAAAAAATATCCCACACCATTTCCAAGTAGTTTTGTCCCCAAAAACCGTTTCCGGCTCTAAAGGGGTTAAGTACAGTAGGTAGCAGCCCGCTTTAAGGGACCCCTTTTAAGGGAAAAGGGTATATAAGGGACCTCAACTACCTGCGCACCGTTTTTCCCCCACTATTGACTACCATATAAGGGACCGGCACCAACTTTAAATAAGGGATGTCGGTATATAAGGGACCTCCAATACCGAACACACTAATAATAGTAAAGGATCCCTTAACCCCTCTAGAGCCGGAAACGGTTTTTGGGGACAAACATACTTGGAAATAAGGTGGGATACTTTTTGGGGTAGTAGGAGGGTCAAAAAGGGCTACCCACTGCACTGACGTAAACATTTTACACAGCCCAACCCAACCCAACACCAACAAAGCAAGCCAAGCCAGGCCAAGCCACAAACAACTACAGCACACCAATTGTAAGCGAAAGTATGTACGGCTGAGCATATTTTCATATTTTCCCGCCGCTAATCCTTGATCCTTGACCGAGACTAGACTACTTCTTGACCAAATCGGATACAACCCCCTAACCCAACCCCTGCCCTTCAGTAGAGCGTAGCCACTTTCTCGAGAAAAAAGGGTTGTCACACGCTATTTTTGGAGTCAAAAGCGACAAAAGCTACGTAACCGATGGTTGATTCGGGCTGATTGGCTTATGGTTAGGGTTAGGGTTGTTATAGTTGTCAACCATGTTATCGAATAAGTGGCAGGCTATCCTCCTGCCCTTACCATCAGGCAATCCTATAAAAAATAACAAGCGTACAACAGAGTAGTCATCAGGTTCACCAACAACGTGACGTGAGAATAAAAAATTAAAACACACCGAGAAACCACTCGAGCGAGCAAATTATACACGACCGCCTGAATAAATAGTACAAGCGCAGCTCTAGCTATTAAATAGGGCTCTTAACCCCTTCACCACCGGGAAAAGCATCCCACACTATTTCCAAGTACTTTTGTCCCCAAAAACCGTTTCCGGCTCTAAAGGGGTTAAGCTACTGTTAATAAATAAATGGTAGCTAAAACAATAGCTCTAGGGCTCTAAGCTACTAATATTTCAGGTAACTACTGCTGTCTCTTTCCAACCACCCTTTGCCATTTGCTTGTTTTCTATTTGTTCCCCTCCCTCCCATTTGTTATCTTCGCCGTTCCTTTCTCGCTCTCGCCTACGTAACTCAGATCCGGGGTCATATAGCAGGCTCTTCTCTCCTCTCTCCATTACCGCACTACTGTAATCCTGTAATCCTTCACCTTCAGTTGGGGGCTTATGGTATGTACCTGCATTTATGGTATGTACCTGCATCAAGTACCATGTATTCTTTCACATTCATTATTAAATTTATCAGGTGCATCGTTGTTTTTTATCCCTAACTCAATACGCCAAGACATCCAGCACACCTAGCGACAGTTCGTGCTGACACTTCTTCCTAGACACACGCTATGTGGTCACAAACTACAGTAGCGAGACCTTCTGTTGCCACACTACGAGACAGGACACTACGCATTGCAACAACAGCAGAAAAGTTAGGTATCTTGAAGATGAACAACCCCTGGTAGCTACGCATCAATACGAGAATAATATACTCTGTACTGCTGTATTCCACAAGGCGGCTTCGCCGCGGCGTGATGACGCCCGCCTGCCTCTCCGCGCACACCCGTAATGATCGAATATGCACCATACTGGTGATGTACTGTATTATACGGAGTGGCATATTTCTATTACGGGGGACCATAGTAAATAGGACCAAATATTGTTAGCAAAAATAGGGAAATATATACTTAGAAGTAGGTTTTGATGTCTACAGTAGCTCCTATTGTGTCGACAGTAGGTCCTATTAACTATGGACCAAATATTGTTCGCAAAAACAGAAAAAATATCTAGGGCTTGGTGTCTACAGTAGGTCCTATTGTGTCTACAGTAGGTCCTACTATTTAATAACTAAGGACCCATACAACGATAGAGGCACACCATTATTTTTCTGGGGCTCTTCACTTTAGGAGCTCCATATCACACCCGAAAACTGTTTTTGAGTAAACCGGAAGAGCCGCCCGGTGACCAAACGCATGGACTAGGCATTAAAAAAAATCATATTGCAAAATAAGAGCAACAACCCGACGATTTTCGGTTAAGGAGCCCCGTCATTCAGAAACAAAACATGCCAAAAAGTACAACCTCTATCGTAGCACGCGTCTAAGGTCACCCGTAATAGTGGTTCTCGAACAAGGTGGTGGTGGTGTGCGAGCCCTCTATAACCGCCTTATTAGGGGCAACCACCTTACAGTAGACAGCCCCTTTTAAGGGACCCTAGTCCATTATATACCGACGCCCCTAATCAAAGCTGGTATCGGTCCCTTATATGGTAGTCAACAATGGGCAAAAACGGTGCGCATGTATTTGAGGTCCCTTATATACCGTTTTTCCTTCAAATGGGTCCCTTCAAATGGGTCCCTTCAAATGGGCTGCTACTTGAAAGTGACTACTATGTTGGCAGGTTTTATATAACTTAGCTTGCGAAGTTGAGATTCGACGAAATCCTCGATCTCACAGCTGACGTTTTTTTCTTTTATAATAACTTCATGAAGGACGTATGTTGTACTGGCATTGTATTGTATCGATGCAGCACCTGGATGAGGGTCACAGTGGAAGAATCCATGTCGACACAGCTGCGCAAGGTAGCACTCCGCCGTCCGCCTGGCAAGCAACGCACGGTCCACGCCAGCGGCATCGATCTTGTCCAAATCCGAGATCTTGATCGCCTCCAAAAACTCCATGCACAGGACCTAAATCGTCATCGCATCGCATTGTCATAAGAAGTCGTTCACACATCGGAAGACAGGCCATCGATTTTCGCTTCCATGATCTAGATATTTCAGGGCAGATAGATTCCTGATCTATCTGTAGGATCTACAGCAGCTCATGTTGCAGGGTGGGAGCCGTTTCCTTTTCCTGGGTTGGATCTGTACTGCAGTTGTACAGATCCTAAACAATATATCATAACGGCAGGTTAGTATCTAGATGATGATGTAGATGATGATGTAGATGATCTAGATCTAGATGATGATGTAGATGATGTAGATTATGCAGATGATGATCTAGATGATGATGCAGATGATGATCTAGATGATGATGTACATGGTGATGTAGATGATCAAGATCTATATGACGATGTAGGTGATGATGTAGATGATCAAGATCTATACCAGGTATGATGTAGATGATCTAGATCTATATGATGATGTAGACGATCTAGATCTAGATGATGTAGACGATCTAGATCTAGATGATGTAGATAATCTAGATCTAGACGATGATGTAGATGATGGTGTAGATGATCTAGATCTAGTTCTTCGCAAATACAGTATTAATAGGTAGCCCCTTTTAAGGGACCCTACATGCAGCGCGTTCGGTATTGGAGGTCCCTTACATACCGACGTCCCTTATCAGAAATGGTACCGGTCCCTTATACGAGTAGTCAATAGTGGGGCAAAAACGGTGCGCATGTATTTGAGGTCCCTTATGTATACCCTTTTCCCTTAAAAGGGGTCCTTTAAAAGGAGCCACCTGCTGTAAAATGTACTCCTTCATTCGTGTTAACGTACCCCGTATACGACGGTGTATGTATTAACACCCCCCGCGCCCCTCTGACGTATCTCAATGCCGATTTTCTCTCGACTACCGATAGAGCTTAAAACACCGAACGACGGACGCGTCTACGGAAAGACTCCGACGAGATCGGTCTTCCGAAAGCCGCCGCCATTTTCGTTGTTTTGTGCCTCCCTTTTCGAGGAAATCGGTCCTAAAATTCGTCTGCTTTTCGAGGAAATCGGCCCAGAAATTCGTCTGAGGGGTGTGTGATATATATAATATGCGCTTGTCGTATATCACTCTGTCCAGAAATATAAACACCTCACTGATACAAAAACCAACATAAAAACGTTCTTTATATTTCTGGACGTTCCTTAAACTTCTGGACGTTCCTTATATTTCTGGACGTTCCTTATATTCTGGACGTTCCTTACATTCTGGACGTTGCTTATATTTCTGGACGTTCTGTATGTTTCTAGACGGTGCTTATAGTTCTGGACGTTCCTTAAATTTCTGGACGTTCCTTAAATTTCTGGACGTTCCTTATATTTCTGGACGTTGCTTATATTCTGGACGTTCCTTATATTTCTGGACTTCCCTTCTATTCTGGACGTCCCTTCTATTCTGGACGTTCCTTCTATTTCTGGATGTTCCGTATATTTCTGGACGTTCCTTAATTTCTGGACGTTCCTTTTATTTATGGACAGTAGTGGTACGGTATATGCTGCAAAACGGATCACACGAAGCGAACGAGGGAGAGCTTAGCTTACCTTGCTGGTGCTGCGCGACCAGTTTATGCTGGGAGCCTTGATCCAATCCGTCCCCTTGAAATTCTCCGAAAACCTCTCCGCGTTTTTCCCCTCCCTTGTGTAATCCACCTCCTCGTACAGCACCCGGCTGCTCTCGCGGAAGATCGCCCCCCAATCCCTGCCAGAACAAATCCATCCAGTTGCGACCTTTCAGCCAATTTGATCCGATCCATCCAATTGCAACCACTTGTGTACATCGAGTCAACTGCAACCCTTTGATTCCAACCATTTGGTCCGATCCATCAAAAACCGCAAGCCATTGGATCCGACCCATCCAATTGCAACCATTCCACACATCCGACACATCTCCGATCCCAAAAATCGCGATTTAGATACTTCAGGGAAAACAAATCCTGATCTGAACGATCTAGCCAGCTCATTCCAGGTGGGAACCGCAACAGGCTCTCACGGGTCATGACCCGACCCGCTGGGTCGGGGTCAGGAACGTTTCAAAATCTTACGGGTCATGACCCGACCCGCTGATCGGGGTCAGGAACGTTTCAAAATCTTACGGGTCATGACCCGACCCGCTGGTCGGGGTCAGGAACGTTTCAATATCTTACGGGTCGGGTCGGGTTGGGTCGGGCCAGGCCGGGTCGGGTCAGGAGGTTTTCTGAATCTCACGGGTCGGGTCGGGTCGGGTTGGGTCGGGTCGGGTCGGGTTGGGTCGGGTCGGGTTGGGTCGGGCCACCTGACCCGACCAGAGCCCGACCCGACCCGGCCCGCGAGGTTTGGTAAAATCTGCATGGTATAGCAAAACGTTTCCTTGGTTGGATCTGTACTATACAGATCCTGCACGTCACCTCATAACGGCGGGCTAGGATCTAGATGATCTTAGGATCTACAGTAGATGATCTAGATCTTGCAAGGGGGGGGGGGGGTTGTCGTACATATCGCTAGAATCAAAAGCGACACACTTGATCAGGTACTGCTGTAGTACTGCAATGAAAGGGTCATAATGAAAAGCGTAAGAGTCGTCATGCAAAAGGGTCGTCATCATGTAAATGGTCAACATAAAAAACCCCAGCAACAACAACATATATAACGCGAAACCACACATAGCGCGCCCGTCATGCAAAGAGGGTGCTCAGACGTAAATAGTGATGACCACATCACCTTGAAGCGCCGTCGAGCTTGGGGTCGAATCTGTCGAGCACCGCAGCCAAGGCGCCGATGCTCTTGAGGTCCACCTCGAACAGGTTCTTCAGTCCCGGCCGCTGCACCTTCACCGCGAAGCGCTTGCCGTCCAACCACGCCTCGTGGACCTGAATTGGTGTCATTTTGATACAGTAAAAAAACCAAATACAGTAGTTTAACCGCCAATTTTTTGCCGTCCACCCACGCCCCCGTGGACCTGAAATTGTTGTCGTTTTAATGCAGCTAGCCACGCCTCGTGGACCTGAATTGGTGTAATTTTTATACAGATTAAAAATATTAAATACAGTTTGACCGCCAATTTTTTGCCGTCCAACCACGCTCCGTGGACCTGAAATTGTTGTCATCTCAATACAGTTACAATACAGCTTAAAAATACAGTTGTACGGTAAGAGCACAAACGACTGACCTACTGACTTAATATACGATAAGAGCAAAACGACCAACCTACAAGACCACACCGACAAACCTGCTGATGCTCGGTAGGAGCACAACGGTTAACCTACTGATGTACGGCAAGAGACTAACCTACCGATGTATGGTAAGAGCACACCGACTAACCTACTGATGATGTAAAGTAATGGACCAACGACTAACCTGTCCAAGGCTGGCCGCCGCGAGCGAGGTGGTATTGAAGCTGTCGAACAGCTCGGACACGGGCGCCCCCAGCTCGCTCTCGATGATCTGCACCGCCTTCTTTCCCCCGAAGCCGGGCACGTCATCCTGCAGCTGTCTCAGCTCCTCGATGTACTCCGTCGACAGCAAGTCCACACGCGTCGATAGCAGCTGCACACATAATACGCACGCATAATAACATGCATCACATACAGCATAATGAAATAAAGAGAACACGAAAGTACAGCACGGTACGATGAGACGTGAGAAAACACCGGGTGATAAAAATAAATATTTCGCGTTTTGCTTGTTCTTTTATCACCCGGTGTGATTTCCTGTGGTGGGGTGGTATCCAAGAGGAGGGTGGTAATCTTACGTAGAATGCGATAGTACCGAAGTATCGCTATCGAGACAAGAAAAATCCAAGGCAGGTACTGCTGTAAGGCACGATATACTCCGTCGACAGCAAGTCCACCGCGTCGACAGCATCTGCACACAGAACAACACACGCAACACGCACAAACGCCGCATCATTTATATACATAGTCCAATTACTTTGTAATAAAATATCGACACCAAGAAGTCATGGGTAGTACAGCTGGTACATACACTGACGAGTGCTACGATAGAGGTAGCACTTTTTGGCTTTTTTTGCTTCTGAATGACGGAGCTCCTTAACCCAAAATCGTCAGGGTGCCATTTTGGTCTTGCAATATTATTATTTTGTATACCTACTATCGTAGGTCATGGGTTTTTTAGTCCGGTTGCACTTTTGGTTGACTCGAAACTAGTATGTGGGCGAGTTTCAGAGCTCCTAGAGTGAGGAGCCTCAGAAAAAAACAGGTGCACCTCTATCGTAGCACGCCTTCACTATCGTATCGACACCAATTCATCATGGGCATTACAGTTGGTACAGAGTATACCATTCGTGGCCTTCATATTCATACACCCAACGGTCCTTACATTTCCGCCCAGAGCACTCGGTAAGTATTACACTACTGGTACCTATATAAGGCGGTATGGTACGGCGGTGCGAAGGGATTTTGGCTGCCGTACATCGAGAGGTCGCCCTACTATATTCGTCCATATTAGGGGTTGTATTCAGAGCTTTACCGTCGCGTCAATCGATTTCAACCGCCCTATATCGGGTGGCTCCCATATTCTGACTGCCTTACATAGACCCCACTACGTTACCGCCATTCTCGAATTTTAGATCGCTATATTATACCTAGGCCAACCTTTTCGGGACCCGGAGAACAGCGAGAACCACAATGACTGAGTGCGGCTGTACCAATCTTCGACAGATCTGACAGATCTGATCCCTATCCATGATCCGTGGAAGACAGATCCCTAGTCTGTATGATCTGCATGGCCTAGATCATGCTGCCGGCTTTTGATCCGTATGATCTGCATGGTCTAGCACATGTTTCCGGGGTTGGATCTGTATCACAACTATCCTGGACAACATATCACAACGACAGATAGATGATCTAGACGATCTAGATGATTATCTAGATGATGATGATCTAGATCGTGATCTGTCCGATGGTTGATGTGTGCATACCTTCGCTTAATAGGGAGAACGTGTAGCAGTGCAAGTATCGTCATGCTTATAGTACGCGCGTGTCCTACCTCTCCTTCCGCAAAAATATTCGGTACCCCCATATGGGGACACCCAATGCGTACGTACCCCCATAGGGTTTACATAGGTTTTACTGCATGGACCTGATCCCACCGGCCGAATCAACCTAGAGCCTGTCCAAATCACCGCATTCAAGCACAGGTCATTCCATAGCGTTCGGGTTCGGGTCGGGGCTCGGGTTCAGCGCCATATCAGGGTTCTTGGTGCGGCACATAGTAAAGCCTACGAACCAGGTATAATAACCACATTGGGGTACTCGTTGGCTGTCCCCATGTGGGCGTAGAAAGCGCGTCCATCTCCCTTCGTTGCACTTCGGAGAGAGCAACTATCAACCAGACATGGACTGCAGCTCCTAACTGCAGTCAACACGCTATTCCGCTAACCCTAACCCTAACGCTATGATATGCTTCTGCGCCTACTAAGTGGGAGCACGGTGCCAAATGGGATCAGGCCCGGGCGGGATTAGAGTACATAGAGGTGTTGACCAATTAAAATGGAGGTGCGGTCTATTCGAGCACCCCGTTTCAACCGTTTCAACCCTAGCACACAAAAACACTTTACACAGGGTGTGTGTGGACTGTACTCAAGTGCTGCAGTCCATAGGTTGTAAACAGGCGCCGTCCACTCAAGGCACACACCCCAGCAGCAGTGTTAGACTTGTATCGTGTTACCGATGCTGCAGCCGTCATTTTTTTCAAACACCTTTTGAAATGCCTTCCCTCTGGATCCGAAAAAGGTGCTGTGCGATTGTACCGGTATACCCAGGGTACACGGAAAACATATATTCCCGACACCCCACTCATTACCCGTTTGCGAGATCCAGGGGTATATACTACAATCACGTACGTACATACCAGGTAAAATACAAATATGAAGAACAAAAAAAATAGCACATTTCGTAATTTCGTCCAGAAATCCCACCGCCCTGTTTTTTGTACGAGTATTCATTTTGATCTTTGGGAAAGAGTGTAGGTCGTTTTCTCTTTTTGTCGAGTGGTAGAATACCTGGTACGAGTTCCTATTAAAAAGTGGGTGCTTCGCTCATGAAAAGAGAAAAGGTTTAACCCTTACCAGGTACCTGGTACACCACTACATAACTGGTTATACTCTCTAAATTTAAGTAGTTTTATGGTTCCAGTCTAATTCGAAGTATTTTAAATGATCCATTCTAATTCCAAGTAGTGTTATGGATCCACTCTAATTTCAAGTAGTTTGTGCCCGAAACGCGGGTGCAGTTGTAAAAGGGTTCGAGAGGGGCTAACAAGGCTTGGCATGGGCATACGATCTCTATATTTACGAGGTGAAGTAGAAATGAGGGCTACAAGGGTGCGTTTAGTAAGGCAAATACTTTCGGGATACCCGGGTACCTACCCGAGTATGACGAAAACAAATTGCTTGGGTATCCGGGTACCCCAGAGTATATACACTTCGTATACTTGTATACCCTACTAAACACACCGTTGAAACACTACAAACATCGGACAGATCACGATCTAGGTAATCTAAATCCTAACCCGCCGTTACGAGATGTTGTGCAGGATCTGTACAATACAGATCCAGTACAGATCCAACCCAGGAAACATTTCCTAGACACGCAGATTATACGGCTCCCACCCGTCAACATGAGCTAGATCCTACAGATCTGGAAAATATAATCCCTGAAAGATCTAGATCATGAAGCGGAAATCGATTATCTCTCTGTCCGATGTGTGAAACACTGTTAACTAGGGCTGGGCACTGGGTGGCTCGGTCAGTAGCGATTATATTGTCAAAAAAAATCAATCAGTATACTCGTACTGGATCGCAGCAGTACAGGCCGAGTAACGTTCCTCTCTCCTCCCGAAACGCATTTAGAGGGCTTCCGTACTATTATATGGCGTGTTTCTTGGACGTGCGTACGATAAAAACTACCGGCGAATATACTGGCCGGATCAATCAGTAGATTACTACTATAATACCAGTAAATTACTACTGCCAGTACATACTGTGCCAGTGCGCAGCCCTTCTATTAACCCCTCTTGATGGAGGGACCACTACTGCCGTATATGAATACCAGCAAGAGCCCGGTGTAGATACCATCACTAAGCCAGGTGCGGTCAAAAGCATGTTAAGAGACGGTCAGTCAAACGAAATTGTACAGCGGTCCAGGGTGTAAACCCGAGCGTTCCACACTAAACTGTACCACTCTGTCCATAAATATAAGCACCTGATTGATATAAAAATAAAAATAAAATGCACCTTATATTTATGGACATAGTGGTAGTAGTTTGGCGTCAGTCAAGGTAAACTATTGGAAAGTTGCCGTCCGTCAACGGATGGAAGTGCCGTCTCCTGACATCTTTGGGTGCCGTTTTATCACCCGTCAATTGATAGCGCGAAGCAAATCCACTGGCACATTGCGGTGTGGGTGTCGGAGATGTCCTTGCATGGTATTCATAGCTCGGACACACCCCCTACTGCTGTACCTCATTGCAGTCTCATGCAGTGTTAGGCTGATTCGTATGACCGATATGCTGTAACCGTCACAATGTTTCGACACTTTTCCCCTCTCAAGTCCTACCGCAAAAAGTATCCCAAACTATTTCCAAGTTGTTTTGTCCCCAAAAACCGTTTCCGGCTCTCTTATGGTAAACTGGTTTTGATAATCGAAAACGAAGGTTTCAGCACCTTCGCAGGGGTGTTTGATCAGGGAAACGGGCGAATCTGGCCCGCTTTTCTTGAAGTCCCACCAACCATTTTGCGAGAGGTATCCAACGCCGTTTGCCGTTTCTGCAGGATAGCAGTTTGAAAAATTGTCGATACACTCCAGTTT
>JAYJME010001811.1:0-15247 GCA_036873775.1 Costaria costata
ACAGCAGCAAGGAGAAGACTGCTCGAAGGTTGACTGTGTCCTCGGTACAATACGTCACGATAACCAATCATGGAAGAGCACCTCAATTCTCACTTTTCAAAAAAATCCAGATTGCGTCTACGACCCAATCTTCCACATTGTTCTGGCTGTGACTCAGTCGCCGTCGGCCTTAGCGAAGAAACAGGACAAAAAAACGTAAGTTCGTGCTGCCTGCTGTATACGTAAAGAGGTGCATCCCGGGTACAGCAGTACCACGTACAATGTCATTTATCCCGCCGGTAAGATGGTATACAGATGGTCAGATGGGACCAAACATCGAACAATGGCACGAGCTCGACCAACGGCGCTCGTTGTCGCGAAAACCAGATGGACGGCAGGTTATACAGCAGTCAGTATACCGCATACCAGGTCTGACGGTCTGACCGTCTGAGCGTGGTTGTTGAATGCAATCGTTTCAAGAGTACGTGTATATTCGTCGGAATACCCTCGACAAAGAAGCACACTACGTGACTGTCGCAACAACTTTTGCCACTGGTGGAGTTGCCTGGCTCACCCGAGTGATCTTCTTGCACGAATGGAGACCTTTCAATCTCTGATACACCTATAGTAGTGTTCCTTCAGTGCTCAACGGTGTACGAGCTTGAGCTTTGAGCTTTTGCGATTTGCGTCACAGCTGAAGAGAAGGCGGGTTTCCACGTGGTTGATATGGCATGTCGGCCGGATATGCCGCTTCGGAGCCGTTTATTTATTGCGCCGCAAAATATCTTATTATCCCGCCTATGATACACGTCTACGGCGTACGGCGTCGCAGTTGATGTTGGTGTGTTCGTGGCCTGTGGGTCAAGCTTGGCGAAGGTGAGTGGAGGGGAGGTGTGAGACCTAGGTTACCTTCCCATGGAGCGGTATGTGTTGTTTCTATTCAAGGCTCGAGACACCCAGGACCAATGTAGTCACTACTACTCTCTCGTAGTACCGACCGAATTTGATACCGTACGTAGGGTAGGTACCAGGTAGCACAGAGTTTACCCAAAGGAATCGTCAAACGACAAGACGCCGACCTGGCAGTCTGATGGCAGGTACGACGTACTTGGTACGAGTATGGCGTAGCATGTTGAAATGCTGACCTACCGCAGTATCGATGGCATCAGATTGTAACAAGATACCTGGTATTGCGGGAGTTTTGAGGTCATTCGACATCGCATTTCAAGTGGCGAGTATCCTCGTCAAGTTGCCTGGGTCGACCATCGACGCGAGGTGTAGCGTACAAACTGAACGCAATGCATCATCTACGATCAGTATACTTTTGACTTTTCGGCGATGGTCGTACTGCTGGTTGTACTTGCCTCCATCGCCCCAACAGCGCTGCAGGAACCTCTCCAACAAAATATACGCAGAACGACTACGTACTCGTACAGTATACGAAGTGAAGATAGACCGAAAATACGACATTTCCCTCACAGGTACAGCAGTATCGTCCTGCTGGCCCTGCGCTAACAGAGGAGCCACTCTCAGACCGATATCCTTCACCACGAGTGAAAAACTGTACGTAGAACATGCGCGGCGGACGTGTGAGCCAGCTTGCAAAATTTAGACGAGTATTGACGTACTTATATTGAATACCGGTACATAAATCTGATATTAATTGCACAAGAGTTTTCATCTGGGCGCTCCACATAGAATAGAGCTTGATCGTGAAACAGTGATGGAAAGGTAAACCTTGCGGTTCCGCCAGCAGGGTCAACCTTCAAAAGATCCCCAACTTTGTCGCAGTTACGCGCATATGGACCAATGCTTTCGGAATGAGCAAGTGGGACCGCTTAGTCTATCCCATACCGCGGCACCGGCGGCAGGTACAACTATGGCAACTAGGTTTGATTGACGCAGCGAGAAAAACGGGATGTAGCTCTCGAGCTGCAAACACCGGTCCTCGGCGTGCATTCCCTACCGAAGCACCCCTCCTGCCGATAAACTCCAGTGTTGGTTCAATCTTCGTCATTTCGTACATAGCCGTAGCACATCTCAGTATATGGAGGGGGGGGGGTGGCCGGGGGTTTGCACCTCGCGTTTTATGGAGCATGTGTTATAGTCGGTGTACCGTCCGCCTCCCACCGCACGCGACCCTGTTCCTGACCTTGTTCCTGCCCTTGGCAGGTGTGGGGCAAGGTGGTGTCAACCTTGTCGCGCCGTTGTCGGGTGCGCTGCAGAAGATCGGGATCAAAGTGGGGAAAACTGCGATGCAACTGAACTATTGCGGGGTGGAAATATGTGCGAGACTGCCCACGCTGGCGAGAGCAACCTTAGACCTTTACATATAGAAAACACGCCCCTTTGATACGCCCCATAGTAGTAGTGTTTCGCATTTCGACAGTGGGCGGCGTCAACCGGCGTTAGAGCAGTAGTAGCAGTAGTGGTACTGTAGCGGTAGTAGTAGTAGTAGTCGTAGTCGTAGTCGTAGTAGTAGTAGTAGTAGTAGTAGTAGTAGTAGTAGTCGTAACAGCAGCAGTTTAGTATTATCAGTACGTATGTAAGTACAGTGGCGCGAGCCATCCTTCGCGGGGCAGGCGATATTTTCAGTCAGGAACCTCATCTATTAATATTACTTCCATCATTCGACGGCGTATATATACTTACTTCGTATACTCGTAGGTGTCAAGTTAAAATGCTCGCATCGAAATTTCTACTGCAGTATGTAAAAAGAGAAGGGCGTCTCTCGCGTGAATCGCTCTCCTCCCGCAAAACGAACAGAGACCGGGCCGGGCATACGGAGTGCGGACTTATTTTCGAAAACTCTACCGCTTCGGGAGGGGTAGAGCACCCAAAATATTAACCCTAAGCAGAGGCCGGTACGAGGTCAGTCATCTACGCTGAAGCTCAGTCACATCCCTTCTCCCTGCGTGGTGCAGCGTTTTGTCTGTGGACGCCTACCGGTATGGCACTTGGAAAGCCGACACCATAGAACATACCAGGTAAGTACGAAGCGGGAACCCGAAAAGGCATAGAGCGTCATGAATAGCGTATCTATCTATGCTGCTGATGTACTACTTACTGTACGGGCATAGAGCGCCGATCACGGCGAAAAACGTACACTTCATCCATAGTCTTAAGCTTGCGATGGGTGTGCAGGCAGGAGGTCACGGCTAAACACAGAAACCCAGGTTTGGGTTCTATGTTTCGCGCTTCGGTCTAGCAAAAACGATGCGTGCCCCCAATTGATGTATCCATATTTGGCCTAAGAAACCACCCCGGGTGATAACTATCATTGTTTTTCTTTTTTATTGTGGTTTCCTGTGGTGAGGTGGTATCTAACGAACCCCGGTGATAAAGGGCATGCTTTATTTGTTTTTTTCTCTGTTTGCCACCGGGGGTGGTTTCTCAGGGGGGGTGATGTCGATGGGGGGTGATCTGGCAGCAGGATGGGGAATGCTTGGTACATTTAGCACACCCACCATGGCAGCAGACGGGGTTATAGTAAGGGGTGTGAGACAGCAAGCTGGAGTTATTGGTGCATTGACACTTTGACACTTCCAGGCAGGTACCGGGGGGTGATATTAAGAGAGGGATAACGCGTAGAATAGCCGTGTTGTTTGCATATCACTTCGTCTGAAAGAGCCAGCGGGGCATCGCGCTGCTGCTGTGGCTGGCGCGCCACGCTCTGCTGTCGGAGTTTGAGGCGCAGGCGCAGAACAAGTGGTTTGGGGACAAACATACATGCAATCGTGGCTCATTCGTGGCTTGAGGCGCGTCAGCGGGCGGTACCGGAACCACAGACGCATTCTAGGTGATGGACCGGCCGTGTCAAAGGGCTTTACCCCTATTCAGTGTTGTCATCTCGACGTGCGGTGCAGTCGCGCACCTTTGCGCTGTTTTTGTGTGGACCCCCGAGTGGTATGTTGGTTGGTGTTATTTGGAAGCCCCACCACCACAGGGGGGTGGTATCTAACGAGCCCCAGTGATAAACTTAACCTTTTTTGTAGATTTTGTTTTTTTATCACCGGGGGTGGTTTCCTGTGGTGGGAAGGTATGTTAAAGAAGGGTTCCATCTTATCAACATGTCAAATACGGTATTCATCTTCAAACGCTCGCGAGTGACGAGACGGGAATAACGGCTATGTGCATGTGATTGCATGTTAACACATACACAAATAATATGTTTTTGGTTAGACGCACAGGTGAACCGCAAGCACTATCCTCTGCCTCTGCCTCCTCACGCATGCAGGCTTCTACAGCCAACGCCCCCACCCTGTACGGTACCATGTTCCCCGCTAGAAATAACGCTGCTCGCGTTTTGCCTTTTGTACCCAGTTATCGAGGGTACAAAAGCAAGCGTCAGGGCCTCCGACATCGACCCCTCTCATGCTCTCGTTGTCGGCAACATCGTGTACGGAATTTTATTAAAATATCCTACACATATCGAAACTACATGTGTGTGCCATGTATGTCTGCAGCAACACGACGGGTACTTTCTTGAGGCCAACAGTTGGCATACAGCACGTTCGGGGACGTTTTTGGTGTCAAAAGAGGAATCGGGCCAGTAGCATCAATCCGCGCACGATGTATTTTTCCCGCGTTTTCCCGTGCGAATAGCGCGGCATCATCAGGCCGGTTTTACGCAAAGGAAACATATTTATACAGCTAAACCTACTGGACTTTGGGTACAGTATAGGTTTGGGCTTGATCCCCGGATCCTGCTGCAGTTTTCTCCGCCGGTACTTTTTTCGCTTGCGAGACCTTAGCGCAAATGTTATCTTGCCCTGAATTTCCCGAAATGTCACTTGTATTTGGACTCGAATCCTTTCCATGTCGTCCCCACGGCGAGAAAGGAGTATTAGCCCCTTTACTACACCCCCAAAAAATTATCCTACACTATTTCCAAGTAGTTTTGTCCCCAAAAACCGTTTCCGGCTCTAAAGGGGTTAAGGAAAAGATCATGACCGAAGAGATGTACAGTAGACAGGAGGCAGGGCTAAACATCGCATGTATACTCTATTCGACGGGCGTGGGCCAATCCCCCCGACTTTAGCTACATGATGAAACCGTCTAGCGGTTCGTCGTACTTGGCTTTGGTGCGACACCCGTCCATCAGGACCCTATGGATTACCTTGGTACATTGCACTGCCATGTGTGGGTGTGTATTGCAATGTTTTTGGTCGATCCATCGCGGTCGCGTCCACGATGCATACATTGATCACGACAAGCACCAAGCACGAGCGTCAACACCCACGGGTTCAACCAAGTTGCTACCGAAAAAGACTCGAGGCAAAATCTCAATCAGGGGATCCTAAAGAGTGTACAGCAGTACAAGCTCTCCCTCCTTCCGTCCCAATAAGTTGGCACTCGGCTGACTCTGTCCAAACGTGCATCCCTCATTGGTCCAAAACAAAAAGGTATCAACATTTTTTGGAAAGCACGGCAGACGTTCTTGGTAGGCGAACACATTGGACACGCGCTGCGCCCGTAACATTCCAGAAATTCTTGAATGGCTACCGACGGTACCGACGGCACCGACGGCACGGCCGTCAAAAAATGAAGCTGTTCGGATAACTTTCTCTTTCACGGAAGTGGCGTGTTACCTATGCATTGCTTACGAAAGGCAAACACACAAGAAGCCTCATGTCAACACCCGACAGGGCGGCCTACCTTAAGACACGCACTTTCTCGAACAAGTTAAAACATCACCAAACAATTCCCAGACTGACCTACGAGTATTATATATAGGTACCGAACACGAGAAATTACCTCAGTAACGCTGGCGCAAAAAAGAAGGGCTGCAACACGATTGTCGCGCACCAACACCATGACCCCTGAGGCGCGCCAACACCAAAAACAACGCACGAGCGCACGCACTCAAAGCGCGCGTGAAAAATGGGGGAGATCATCCCAAAAACGGACTTTGTCCAAACAAATAAAGGCAACCAAACACACGAAAACACCACAATACTTGTCAGCACGGGATAAACTGTATAGCGAGGCTGTCGCTCGAGAAGAGCCATCCATAATGGCGACTATGGCGAGAGCCTCCACGCTCTCAATGCAACACCCTGACGGTACTACGTACTGGTACACCACATCAGACTCGCGCACTCTGCTTTCCGCATATACTACTTTTCCGCCTGGCGACGTGTACACTGCGGTGTTTTTGCCGCCTTCCGTCCACCCTGTTACAACAAAGGTGAACCGCAAGAGGTGAAGCTCATGTGTGTTCAAAGAACCCGCCGCGGCCAAGCTTGAACTCGGTAACCTTGGTCATGAGTTCCTCCTTCTCCCGGGTCACTTCCTTCAGCAAGTCCTTGACGCTAAGCATCCCCACCACCTAATAAAGAGTATGAACGAAGAGCGATCGGAGATGGATGACGCGCGTGTCGCTAGGTGGCTCAACTTGATGCCGTCGTGAGCGACCCCCCACTACCCATGGCACTACCCATGGGTAAACAATGCTTCATGCATGCTTCGAACCTGTGCATATACGGCTGGGGAAACACACACATGGCGCAAATAGCGACTAGAACACCGGGTCCCTGCGGTGGGATCTACGTGATGAGCTCCTTACCGCCGTCTGCGTGCGGCCAGCTACTCACAAACTACCAAGCTGGAACCCAGCGTCCGATTGATTGGGTGGGAGAGGGGTGGCAACCTGGTCCGCATTTCTCAAAGAGCCACCCGAAACACCAATTTTCGTCTGCAGGGCACGTAATTCATTGGTCGTTTGCCGTGACACAGCAACTGAGCAGCGACCGCATAACAGAATGTTTCCACAACTCTAGACAAGACGAAAAAAATGGTAAAACCAACCTTACGAACGATCAGCACTACAGATGGCATTCTCGAGTCAGGATGCAACGACTCTTGCCGCAGACAACAGCGGCAGCCACTATAAAATTAGAATGTCCTCGTCAACACCTAGAGCAGGGGAAGCAAACACACCCTTGTATCTCCCTTCCCCTCCGCGAAAACCTCAGCGGCAGCGAGGGGGCAATAAATGATGCCACATGAAGGCGGTCGCCCTGTGGTTGGCTTATCCCACACCACACGCGCAATGGTATACAACAGCAAAATACTTTGCACCAGAGACCAGGCAAAATCTATGCTGACCGAAAAATACATGTTAACCGGGTGGGTGCTCACCGTCCCCGTGTCTTCGTCAACCACCGGCAGATGGCGGATATCCCTGGCCACCATCTTGGACATGCACGCCTGCATCGTGTCGCTCTTAGAGGCCACAACCAAGTTGGCGCCCATGGTGGCGATCTCCTTAACGGTCGTGCTTTGGCTCGCCTTCCCCAGAAGGGCCACCTAAGCATGCACAACGGTGCAGTGAGACATATCAGACATCATGCACGAATGACGCCCGGCGTGTCAGAGGGCAAAACGCCTCCCCCGGAAGGGCCACCAAAGCATGCAGTAAGGCACATTGTCATGCACGAGTGACGGCAGGCGTGTCACAGGGAAAAAAACATATCCCCCAGAAAGGCCACCAACACATGCAGGGGGTGTAGTGAGACATATAATACATCATGCACGAATGACGCCAGGCGTGTCAGAGACGAAGACAGGAAATACAATAGAGTCGAAGACACAAGTAGACCATGGTTCCTGCTCCCGCAGTGTGGTATATGTATATACGAGCAGTTGAGTCATTACGCACGATCTGAGAAGGTGCCTGTGACCCCGCCGTGGCCGCCAGCGTTCAACAACAGCACGGTGCATGTCCCCGATCAGCATTGAGCGCAAAGTATAACGACAGCAGTTCGGAACAAAAAACAAAAACAGGGATACCAGTTACGACGGTGCCACTCACGCAACCAGTTACAGCAACGGTAGCATACTTCCGTTCCCTGGTGCATTTTCTTACTGAAACGTTTCGAAACGGTTTTTACAACGTCATAAATTTCTCGGGGACCCACCCAGCTAAATCGCCCCAGGGGATTCTATTTTTGTCCCCTGCGCAGGAGGAAACATAGACGGCATTGGTGATAACGGTCAGTTTCGATATTAACCAATGGAATCAGAGTTTCCTCTAACGTCGGGGACAAAAAAATAGCATCCCCTGGAGGGTGAATTAGCTGGGTCTCCGTCATGATGTTGCGAATCACTGAAACGTTTCAGTCACAAAATGCATCATGTTTGACATTTGGCAGGGCCGTGAACGTAAGCACGTTTCCACAGATGCTCCCAGTTATACTGTACTTCATATACTCCCGAGTACACCTGGGATTATTGAGAGTACCTACAGCAATACTGCGATTACTCGCAGCGTGACCAGTACCACCAGTGTCCGCAGCACGTACATAACCCAAAAATATTGCGGCAGTATCTGCCCAAACCACTGCGAGTGCTGGCAGGATCCGCTGTGTGGAACTAAATAGTTAAAAGTACAGGCAGTTTCCGCAAACATACAGAACCCCGAATACTGCGAGTACTCGCAGTATGAGCAGTATCGAACCCTGACATACTGCCAGTACTCTCCGTACCTGCAGTTTTTCCACCCCTAAATCAATACTTGGAAGTATATACAATATATCTGGTACTCAATATACTCTAACTCCCACTCCTGGGAGAACCTGTGAATGATGTCTGGAGGTAACTGTGGACGAAAATTTCGAAACTGCTGAGAACAGATGCTCCCAGTGTACTTTAGACTCCCCGAGTACAGTTTGCTCGGAGTATTTGAGAGCATTTTCGTCGTATTATACCGCGAGTGCTCGCAGTATGAGCAGTGTTTACGGTCCAAATACTGCCAGTACTGGTAGTGTCCGCAATACAGAACATCAATCAAGAATTGCCGTCAGACCCATATCATCTACTGCTGTAGACTGCTGTAAATACTGCTGCTCGTCTACCGGCAATGCTGCTAGCGACATGTGAACAGGCAAAGGCACAAAAGGCACCCACGCAGTCGCAGGAGCGAAGACACAAAGGCCGTCTGACCGGCGGAGAATCAGCGCAGTTACAGTAGGTACCGCTGTACTGCTGCAGACACTGCTGCACTGCACAGATGCTCCCAGTACGCGGGGGTAAAGTATTTTCGAGAGAGAATACTGCAGGTACGTGCACTCGCGGAATTTTGGGTTTATGTACTGCGGGTACTGGGAGTACTTGGAGTTCCCCCGCAGTATTTCGGGGTTCTGCACAGCGGATACTGCCTGTACTCCAAGTATTTTGGGGTTCGATACTGCGGATACTCCCCGTATTCGCAGTTACCTGGTATGTACTGCTCGTACTCCCAGTACTCGCAGTCTGCAGGCCTTCAGTACTGCTTATACTCCCAGTACTCGCAGTCTTTCGGACGCCAGTACACTGCAATACTCCCAGCACTCAAACTACTCTCGAATCCCCGAACATCATATTATGATACCAAGTACCCTAGTACGTATGATATGATAGGTATGATAGGTATGATATGTATGCGAAGAGCGCAAGTGTGGGCAAAGGAGGCGTCATCCGTTTCGGCTTTCGGCTTGTCTACGCCTACTACATGCAGCCCAAAGTCTCACGAAGTGCGGTAGCAGAATTACCGCGTATGATGGTGTATATCACAACCCCAGTGATAACCTTTTGGGGTTCACGAAATTATCATCCGGAGCAGTGTACCGTATGGGGTGTGATATACCTGGTACAACGTATTCCGGTTCATCAAGCGGGTGATCGTGTGGGACTTGAGAGTATAAAGTAGTTTTGCTGCCACACTCCAGGCAGGTGGGGGGGGTGATAATAAATGGGTGCGATAGCAAAGGCTTCAAAGGTTTTTGGGGGCGTGGGTTAGCCTTCAGTCGTCGAAGCCGCAAATTTGTTTTGTCGGCTGTGATGGGCTTTGCTTGCACCTGGGCTCTGTAACTTCTCCACCTTCATGCTGCTGGTTACCTTATGCTGTGGTACGGTACTTTAGCACACCCGGTGTTCCTAAGAGGTTACTCGTAAGGTTTTCCGTCTCGGGAAAAAAATCCCGAAAAAGGAAATTCGTTCCGAAATACTACTAGGAATTTTGAGGACCCCTATTTTAGAGGATCCCTACTTTTGAGGACCCCTATCGAGCGATCACTCCTCCTGACGAGTCCTAGCATTTGTTCCTGTCGATGTCCACCCTAGCGATGCTGGCACACACACGAAGTTATGTACGCCCCCACACGCCAGCATCGCCTCGGTCCTGCTCTCAGCTCTTCGCCTGCCCTGTGCTCTTCAAACCGAATTTCGACTTTGTCTGCCGCCGTCGCCGTCGTCGGTCCTTGGCATTCTGATATTATTATGATTCTGCCGAGTACGATTTCGTTAGCAAAACTAGGCCGCCACTCCCACCCTCACTGCGCTCGTACACGCACGAAGCATGTACACACGATAGCACCGCACATCCTCGCCTTGGCCGCCTGTGTCTCGATGTACCCCGTAAAGGGTTTGGCTGCTTTCCTTGCCTTGGTTGCTTTCCTCGGTTTGGCCGCCTGTGTAATGAGAACGCCAAACCGACCAAACGGCGACAGCGACAAACCCTCTCGGCGCGTCCAGAAGTCTTCCTGTTCTTCGACAGTTGCTAGGGATGCTGGGGACGCAGGCGAAGGCCCACCCGTAGCGATTGCTGACCTCTGTCTTCTTCGCGGGCCCAACGCCGTAGCCCCTACCCATTCTTGCCGTGATCCTGACGTCAGGGCTGGTGGCTCTGTTGCTCAAGGTTTGTGCTGTTGCTCGCTACGTTGATGTGCTTGTACAAAGTCCTATCATTTTCGTAGCCTTCTTGCTGACTGCTGTTTGTTTTGTTGTTGTATGATAGATTAACAGCTTGTGCTCTTTGATTTGGTGCTACGAGTGCGAAAGGCTGTTGGCGTCGTGAGTCATCAATCGCGGCGTCTACCGTACCCATGCGCCCGATGTGCATGCACGTACTGTATCACTACTATTACTACCACATAGAAATTCAATTTCGTGAGACAAGTGCGAATAGCGCTTGGCGTCATGAGTACGTTCCCGCCTCGCGCAAGCCTCTTGGGGACTTCAAGTACAAGAAATTGTCGAAATAAGTAACGAATTGCCCGAGCTACGATGCAAGACATCTCCGATACGCATGCCGCATAACGCTAGTCGTGCTGCTGCCCGCTTCTGAAGAAGGAAGCATAACCCGCTAAGCTTTGTGACTTCGTGTCGTCAGCCAGTGGATATGGAGTGTCTTATGCATTGCTATGAACGTAATATTTGTTTTCTGTCTTTCGCTCAGAGCTGCTGCTACCCTGCATCGGCGGATAAAGCCACGGCGAAACAAGTACGCAAACTGGCAGCTCAACAGAAGATTATAAGAAGCGTGCAAAGGCAGCGGCCGGTGCGGTCCACTACCCACCCACCCACACACACACCCATCCATGCAGTACTGCTGTATGCGCCTACTGCTGATGCGTGTATGATACTGCTGTATGCTGTCGTCGTACTGGATCCCTTTCTCCCTCTCTCTCTCGTTCTTCTTCATGGCGATTTTAAAGTACTCGTAGAAAATAGTTCACGGTCCCCAGCACGCCGCGAACAGTCTATGCTATATACCAGGTACGAAGTAGTGTTATGAGTACTGCTGCTGTGTGTATCAAAGATGTTAAATAACGGCAATTTACGTAACTGCCCGCATTTGGGAAAATCTTGCGGCCGGCGCCATGTGACGGCTGAATCCGGCGAAGAAGACCCAACGTCAGCGTATAATTTAAAAACGTCTTAGTTTTGTCTTTTTAACTTGCTCCAGAAAGTCTGGATATATTATTTTTTATCCAAACTTCCGGAGCCTCAGGGCAAAATGGGCAGAGTTTTGAGACAGCAACATTGTGTTGCCACAACATTTTTTACGGGGTTTCCACATAGATGTGGAGGCGTTAATGCACATGAGATAGGGGATACTGTTTGTGGCACTCGGTGGTTGATACGTTGCAGTTGATACTGGTCATATATGGGGTTTCGTATTTGTGTGTCGAGGCATTATTGTTCTGGATGACGTGCCCCCTGATGCATCCGCGACAGTGTGACCTGCCCGCCTGCCCAGTCGATAGCAACACCGGTACATATATACTTCGTATATTGTTCAGCCGTATCTTAGTATCACGGTTTCCACATACCAGGTACACATGAGCCGTGCCTGTTGCCATCGACTGCCCAGGCGGACAGGCCGTCCACTCCCGGATGCATTAGGGGGTACATCACCCAGAACAATAATGCCTCGACACACACGAAACCCAATACTGTATCTCCGTGACCAGTATCACCGATACGTATTATATCAACTACCAAGTATATACGGAGTATATAAAACCACAAACAACAAACAGACTCGTACATCTCGTGTCGGACCGCGGTCGGTCACGGTCAGACCGCCGTCACGGTCATATTTCTTTGACGGATGCCCGTCATTAGACATCTTTGGTACAGCAGTATAAGTATATGCCTGCCAACAAGAAACTCCTACTCGTACGTATTTGGAGTGACTCGCATTCTTATTGTGACACAACCCTTGAACAACCTTGAGCATAGGCTATTGTATAGGATTTAGTGTAGCGCTCGCCGCTGAGCACACTTTCTTAGTCCAATTTTCTTTCGTAGCGTCCGCCAAAAAAGTGAGCCTTGCGATCTTATTACAAGTAGGCATTTTCTTACTCGCGGGCCTATACTGCTTGTACGTAACTACAGCGTACCTGGTAGACCGTATCGTCATACCTGATACACGGACGGTATAACAGCTGGTATAATACAGCAGCAGCGTGGGGTGTGATGATAAACACCGTCATACCTGGTACAGTATACGGTACAACAGTACGTACCGGTTGTACGTCTGCCCCGACGGTACTTGTATCATACATATGGACAACAGAGTAACGATGATCATGTTTCAACTTCGACTCCTTTCAAGCTTTCGAAACAGCGCCCGTGCGTTCGGCGCCAGATGACAGCATACATCACTGCAGACATAAAATACGAGTACGAGCATATACCATATGTGATTGTTGAATTCAGCAACCACCAGCACAAATCCCACCTTGGACACGTAATCACGCTCGGACACGATGCCGATAACCTTCTTGTCCGCGTTCGTCACGGCCAAAGCTCCGATGTTGTACGCCGCGAACCGCTGCACGGCTTCGTACACGGTTGCTTCTTCACTAATGCCGAAGTCGATCTTGAAGTAGCAAGACTTTTTCAGGGCGTCTTTCGCGGAAGACCGGTTCTCGACGGTTGTGGGAACCTCGCCATAATTCCGCGGCTTAGGATCGCTCATGCTCGAAAGCGAGGCTGAGCAGGGACAGCGGAGGGTGGGTTCCAAGGGTGGGCAGTGGGCAGGTCGGTCGCGAGTCGCGAGTGTGGACTCGGACCCTTCCCTGGTCTCGATGACGGCAACAAAACTGAAGAATAGAGGATGCAACACGCCAGCAGGACAGGAACAGCGGAACCCAGAAGCGCGATGCATGTGGTCGCAGGCCACTTACCGGACAATGGTGCGGGGCATGCGAGCCTGGTCCTTGCCGCCGCTGACGCTGACGCTTTCAACGCTCTCCTAATTCCACGGCAAAACAGTGAAAGGAGCACAAACAGGGGGAACGACGAGAGCTTTTGAGACGATGAGGGGAGGGCAACAAGTAACACCAAGGAATACCATGCGCACCACATTCGATCTCAACCACACCCATGGCCCATATCCCTCCAGCTCCTACCTTCCAGTAGATGCCAACATGTTCAGATCGATGGTATGATAGCTTGTATAGCAGATACTGTCCAGGCTGCCCAGGCTCCAAGCAGTTGCCTCGCATTTTACCCCGTACCCCTTAAAAACACGCCAACACGTATTGAGACCTTTCGAAAATCGAAACCTCGTGAGTTTCGCGCCCTTGTACTTGACCACCTCGACAACCCTCGTGTACTCCTGTTGTGATACCACCGCAGCTGGATGAGAATGTCGCGCGAGCTTGAGGAAGAGATGGAGGAGGAATCCATCCCGTGCCCGATCGTGCTCCTTCGGGGGGAAATGCTAACGGAGGAGATGGATGGGCTGTATCGTGTTACCACCAAAGAGAATGCCATCTCCGACATCCTCACTGTGCGCCTCGCATGCGGTGCGGGAGACGCCACGACTTTCTCTGGCTCCCGTCTGTACTACGAGGCTAGGGTGGAGACCGGTGGTGCGGTTGTTCTGGGCTTGGCTGGTCCTGGATTCGATGAGGGAGTTGAAAATCAACCAGAGAGGCCGGGAGTAGGTGACGTGATGCCGAGCTGGGCGTTTGACGGGTCTCGGAGGAGGAAGCGGACCCGGCAGATCAGCAACGTCTACGGGCAGCGGTGGAAGGCGGGGGACATGGTCGGCGTCCTTCTGGACATCGACACCAAGGAGATCTCCTTCAGCCTCAACGGGAAAGACCTGGGCCCGGCCTTCACCCTCAACGACGAGGAGGTCAAGGGTCTGTACCCGGCGGCTTCTCTCCACTTTGGGCAGGGCGTTGTTTTCAACTTCGGCCGAGCCCCTTTCGAGTACAACCCTCGCGAACGCGGCAGCAAGGCCCCGGAGGCCGAGGCCATCGAGGCGCCCAAGCCCAAATCTCGCCGCAAGTCCACGCCGGCCAAGGCCTCCGCCGCCGCCGCGGCCGCCGCTGCCGCTGCCGCCGCTGCAGGCCCTGCCTTCGAGCCGCACCGCGACGATTTCCCGGCCGACATGCGCTTCTTAACGGTCCTCGACGCGGCCAGGCGACGTATGGACGCCCGCGCCGCCACCCCGCCTTCCCCTCCCTGGTGGTGCTGGCCCGAAGGGTAGAGGTGCTGGTGGGGGTGGGGGTGGGGAGGGGTTGGGTTGTAGCCTAGGGGTAGCGGCTGTTGCTGCTGCTGCTGCTGCTGCTGCTGCAGAGGCTGAGATGGTGATGGTGACGCTGCTCCGAAAACGAACATCGTGGGAGGCGGGCCGGAAATGCGGGGCGCCTCGGGGAGGGAGGTCCTCATGTCCTGCTGCAGTGTTTCCATGCTGCTCTTGTTGTTTGTTGTAAGTTGTTGCTATTAATTGTTGTTGTTGTTGTTGTTCTTCTTCTTGTTCTTCTCCGTCCCGGTTCTTCTTTTTTTTCCTTCTTCTTGTGCTCTCCGAGGCTGCTGGGGGTTGCCAATGTTTAGGAAGCGGGTTGAGAAGGAGAGAGGGGGAAGAGGGGATGGACGCACCGCTTGTGAGAAAAAAACGAGTACGGTGTGATGGTGGGGGGGGGGGGGGTGGGCGTAAAAATTTGTTGCTTGCAATAGTAATTTTACCATTGACCACCAAACC
>JAYJME010001812.1:0-15239 GCA_036873775.1 Costaria costata
TGGGGGGGGGGGGGGGGGGGGGGGGGGGGGTGGGGGTGGGGGTTGGGGTTAGGGTTAGGGTTAGGTTTAGTGATAGGGTCTAAAGTAGCGTTTTCGGCGTTTTTCGATATATCACCTCTCATAACACAGGAACCACACGCGGGCCAAGACCAATTCCCCGATTTATATACTGTATCCTAGATAACAATCCAGAATTGTGCCAAAGGCGGCTCCCCCGCCTGGTCTATCCATCCTTACCTCCATTATCACCAGCCCAATTATTGGCGAACTCGGTGGTGCCGTTCATGTGGAGCTCCGACTCAAAAGAACATACGGCTCCTGCGGTGAATCAGCGCGAGGGACGGCGAAACATCCGAACGGGGCGGGTCAGATTTCGCTCGATTCCCGAAAGGAGACATAATACTGTACCTGGTACAGGTATAACAAAACAGTCTACTCCGGTCACAACGTATTAATAGTTAACGAAGATATCGCATTTCGCCCTTGCGTGTAGGCTTCGTTTTTTTGTATCGTTGGTGGGTGTCAATTTGGCTGGTGTGCATATAGCCGCTGATATTCGATATGGTCGTCTTGCGGACAGGGGGGTAATATTTCGATTGGGTTAGGGTTGGGGGGTCAGGAATTGTTCAGAAGCACCTGCATTGATCAGTAGGGATGGGCTGTGCGAAACCTGCACCACATCCGTTGGCCCAGAAATCTGGGAGGAAGGCAGTCATCGGAAGCGTTTGTACTGCCTGCATGGGAAATTATTCGATAGGACAGCGGGACCGGTGTTCTATGGGATACAGAACGCTTGTCCGAGATATTGTCTAGTAGCTAGAAGCGACTGTGTCCCTTCCATTATTTGTCAAGGCATTCGGGATTAAATTATGGAGGGGAATTATTGAAATGCCGCTGCGCAGGACGGAAGAAGTGTTGTCAATGTCCGGACCAGTGCTAAGATAGCGGTCAACTTCGTACTTTCCCTGTAAATGATTTTGCTGTTTTGATGGTAAGTTACCAATATTAGGCGTAAGGAATAACAGCCTCTTAGGGTGGACGCCATTCAAGAGCTTCGTAAATTCGCGTTTACTTCTCGTGTATACCAACAACAGTAGATACAGCCGTATGTGCTACGATCCTGGTATTGGTTTGGTCCTGAGGGCTTCAGTGTGTTATCCTAACCAGTATGCCGTGCCACATTAGCCTGTGGCGCCAAACGACCACCAGGACCACCTGCCACCAGTGCAGAATGCCCTCGGGTACATCCAGCAGGTGCGTGGGAGGTTGTCGAGTGGGCCCAAGCATTTTGCATATCGTGCATCCAAAGTTGACCAGTAGCAGGTTGTAGACTTGTCCATGCCTCACGCGGTTGGTGTATTTTGGCGGTCACTACCCTAGAAGGTATGCCTCTGGTTGCTGTCTGGCATCCTTGTCGATTTAGCCCCTACAATAATAATAGTAATCTCCATATGGTGCAACCTTCCTTCCGGCAATGTTCACCGGCGCAATTGTTGGCGAACTCAGGGGTGCCATTTATGTGGAGCTCCGAAGCAGAAGCACGTAGACCTCCTACAGTAAGCCAGTACCCTTGTACTAGGTACGATCCGTCTGGTTTTGGTGGGCCATTGAGACTTGAAAAGGTATTTGATCGCGACGTGCCACGCGCACAACGTGGTAACGCAACGATATACATTTCGTGCTAACCGTATTGCTCAGGCGAAGGGTGTTGGCGTGTAGGATATACTTCGTATGGGTTTATGTTGTCGGGGATGCGGGATTGGCAGGTAGGCATAGAGTCGAAAATATTGAATGTGCTCGTGTTAGAGACACAAGTAGACGATATTAGTAGGTAGGAAGAAGGGGCCTGAAAATGGCCCAGAAGCACGTGCAGTCGGGAGCAAGTGTGGCTTGTGCGAAACCAACGTCAGGGGCTCTTAAACGAGAACACCAGAAGGTGGTCGTCAGACTCGCCTGTAATACGGTTCGAGAAATCATGTAATGCGACTATTAATACGTACCCGGCATTCTAGGCGAATATTGATTTTAGTCCGAGAGTCCGTCCAGAGACGACACACGATTGTGCTGCAGTGATTATATTTCCTTTCTCTGCGGCCCCGTCATGAACTAACGTAGTACGCACTGCTGTGGTGGAGGCGGCCACGATCCATGACTTGTATATGGAACGCGTATAGCAGACTAAACAGTGCAGGACTGCGAATTACCTGGTGTATCATATGTCAGTTGACAACCTTCACAGATATGCATATATATTAAAAGCCAATATCGACGTCATACCCACCAATAAACACAGTTAGCGTGCGTTTAGAACAATGATACGTTCATTACGATACGTTTTTCGCCACAAGGTGCTTCCCAGAGGAACGAAATCGTGCCCTATATTGCTCGAATGGTTGACGCCCCTATGCATCAGAAAGTGGAGGAGGAGGAGGAGGAGGAGGTGGAGAAGGAGGAGGAGAAGGAGGAGGAGGACCACGTGACAGGTAGCAGCACTTAAAGCCGAGTGAGGACGAATGAATAAGGCTGAATATTATGCCCGTAGGCTAAGGTGCAATTCGCCTTCTCGGTTTCACAGAAAAAATACCCACGGAGGGGAAGAGGCGGCAGTGGCAAGACGAGTAAACGCGTGCGTGTGCAGAATACGTCAAAGAATGAATCCCAACAGCATCCCATCCAGCCGGTACCACGCTTGTTCTGGTAGTACACTACGCAACTTATGTAATGCAAAAGGACAACTAGCTGCGAGAGGGCAAACGCAGTGGTCGATACGTCGATGAATATTCTAACCTGTCATGCGGGCATTTAAAAAAGGCGTCCCTTTACAGTACTTGTTGATTAATCGGGGTCATACTTACTGCGCCCGACCAAGAGGAATAGGGGCGTATGCACGTCGAGGAAAACGGGCAGTGAGAACGCCGCCCCCTGACCTAGTAAAACGTTTATCCCAAACAGACACGTAAATAGCATCATGAATGGTATTCGCTCGATCCGTGTTTCATGAATCGAGAAGAGGCCGGTCGTGTCGCCGATCGAGTACAAGCGAACATGTTTCTTCTGACCGTGCTGGTACTACTGGTCCGCTTGTACAAATGTGTAATCTACACTACACTAAACATGTTCGCACGATTCACAAATATATCGTGCTCATTACTCGTGTCAAAAGGACTTCATTGCGAGTGTACCACTGGTACAGTGGCGTCTCACAGCAGCAGTGCCATCGATGGTATACATAAATGGCGCGTTGATTAAAAGGTGGTGCACTCTCTCGTACCTCGCTACTTGCTAACCTAACGCTGAATCTAAACGACTGCCGCACGAGAGACACTCTACAGTACGACTCGCATACAGCAGTGTCAAGTGGTGTGAAACCACTGCCGGTCGACTTCCTGTGTCACTGAATATTTTGGCAAATGAAGCTTCTTGTCGACCTGGCACGTCATAAGTTTTAACGTTCGAACAATAAAGCTTAAGCTTTCGATCGACATCAACAGGGTGACGTGTACCCCACCTTGTGTTCTTGGCTTGGAAATTAAGTCCGAACCTCCCATCGCTAGGAGTGTTATCGCCCGTTTTGTCTCATACAGACGAAGCAAACATGTTGCGATATATGCCCGTTACAAGTGAAGTTTTTGATGTTCCTGGGACCACATGTCGGGGGCCAGCTGATAAACAACCAAAAAATATAACTTACCTACATTTGGCCCCATGATGAATCCATTCTACCGTGTCGTGGACTACATCAATGTACGTAGGACGTACTCCACTCACAGGATACTTCGACTTCCCTTGCTGTCGGGAATGGCATCTGACCCGAATCCTATCGCCAACTCTGGCGACGTTTGCTTCCGTAAACATGCCAGCCATTGTTCGCGCCTCCTCCATCAGAGCGGTAGGACATCTCTAAACCCTACTCCTAGGATAACAAAATATTCTTCAACTTAAAACACATGGTAGGCGGTGGTCTTTTGGAGGGTTTTTCCTATCACCGTACTTCATCGGAAACCTTGCAAACCAGAGTTCAGGCTTTCAATCGCCCACGCAGCAGCGTCCAAGCAGTGTAAACAGCCAACCGTTTGATATACAGTTTGAACAAATCATTGATCAGAACCGGAAGTTTACCCGAGGAGGGAAAAACATGGGGTTGTTTCAAGTCAATGGAGGTGTTTTTGGAAGTCTCATGGGGACTGGATGAGAAACGTTGCTCGTTGAGGTTTCCTTTGAAGAACAACAGGGCGTACGGAAACGGGTCGTCAAGTTGATTCTACGGACAACCACCATCACAAGTTTCTTACCTTTGTCCCCATACCGAATATTTGTGATCTGACCCTGGATGGAACATAGCTAGGTCGCCTCGTCAGTATTCCTGATACTCCCGATTTAAATTTGTTAGCCGGTTGGTTTTTCTTCTGTCGCGCCGCAACGGCGTTGTTACTTGACTTGACTTGACTTGGATGTTCAGATTCTCGGCGAAGGCGACCTCATTCGTTGGCATCCAAGTTCCTATATACGAACTTGTAGCGCAAGTAGCGCAAGTCAGGGTGATGACACTTGATTGAAACAGGCCAATTTATTGTGGGCGATTGTGTTAATATCGACGGTACATAACGCATTGGTTTACAGTGGTGGTGCAAGAGGCCGTCATTCAGCTTCAGCTTCTGACACCACCCCCTGCAGTAACACCTCTGGATGCGAAGTCTGACAACACAATCGCCAGGACACCAGGAGTTAAACGAAGGAGGCTCTCCAGTTGCCTGAACCGGGTATTCTAATCATTATTGTGATGACCGTTGACACGTTGAGACGGGTTGGTGTCGGAGCTTCATGCGATAACAGCATAATCTATTACGCTCCATCCCATGTGCCGCTATCTTCCTCACCTCCATCATTATCAGCCGAATTGTCGACGAACACGGTGATGCCGTCGACGTAGGCATTAGACCAGGAAACAAACACGGCACCTGCGGTAGGTCGGTCAAGGGACAGCGAAAATTGTGAGTTACGCGGTGCAAGTGTCCCAGACCTAGGGACACTAAATGTTTCATACGACCAGTAGGAGACGCATACGCATGACACTCACAACAATAATTTGAATCGTACCCGTCGACCCGTACTCGTATGCATCCAAGTGGAGAGGGAAATACATATCGGGCAGAGTCTACGCTGTGGGAAGGGCTTTGCGTTTGACGCTGAACTAGCGAGGATGCATTATGCGCTCGAACATCGTGACAGGTTTCCAGTGTTGGATCCTAATGCATGGTGCAAGGCCCCGCAGGATTCTTTAATAATAATTATTTGGCACCCACTTACCAGATATGAAGGAGGAAACATGACAATTGGTCGTGTACGATACATTTCTAGTGCTGTCTGCCATGATCGTAGATGGGTGCCCGATACGCACCGTTTCATAATGCATGGAACGACCAGTAGGATACGCATACGAACGATACGCACACCATACGGGTTCTACCCGTTCTCCAGTCAGCATATACACCCAACGTTGAGAGAGAAAAACATATGGGGGCAGATTGACGCTGTGGAAACAGTCTTGCTAGACACTGGATTTGCGCGAATGCGTCGTGCGTCGACCGCTGTCACGTTCTCAGTCTTGGATCACAATCCATGGCGCCAGATCGATGTAAATATTTACGGCGCATACTAACCAGGTACCGAGGAGGTAAAAACCAAAGTATGAGGTACGATTCATTCTTTTGTCTGCCATGATCGTTCATGCATACCTACAGTGGTACGAACCCTTGCATCATACACAAGATGAGCAGTACGATAGGATGCGCATGATAAAGATACGAACAACATACGAGTCGTACCCGTTCACCAGACGTATACACCCAGGCATAACAGAGAGAAAGAGTTACGTCGCTGTGGGAACCATGCTACTCTTGACCTGACTTGCACGAATGCATTATGTGTCGGCGCCAAACATGTATTCAATATTTTTTCACCAAGCTCGGTACGTATGGTATACACTTCAGACCCGCCCATGTCATATTTATGTGTGATATCTATCACACAACGACTAGCACATGTTCTTGGGCGCCGACCAGGTCGAAATCGTGAGTATTGTGGTTACGGTCCCGGGCTATTTTGCCGCAAGCGACAAGTCGCCAGCTCATGCATGGTTACGAACGAGATATGGATGCAATCGCGATCCATCATTTGTAGTGATGCGCCGTCGAAGGGTGCCTTGGAGTGTGATGCTAAAGTCAGGACAAATCAACGGGTACACAAACATGCACTTATAACTACAAAACAATAGCACTGACACGTGAAGTAATACAAACATCATTGACGCCGAAATCCAATAACCGATAGGCCATTGAAAGCGGGAAGGCAAGCTTAAACGATTTCAGGGCGACATATCAACCAAAGCACACAGAACTCAGGATGGATCTAAAAACTAGAGTACACCTGGTATCATTTGCCACGGGGTATACACATAATTTGAGGCTCTGATCACTATTGCACCGCATGGTGGTGAGCACCGCAGGGGCGAAAACTATCTTTACAGGTCCGAACATGTTTGGGCGCGGTGGTAGCTAGGTTTGCATTCATCCACAACCACATACACTGGATACGCAAGGGGTATTGACACCATCAAGACAAACCACACGGAGGCCGGGTTAGAAAAATGTGTCTACATCCAATGCCTTGTCCCTCAGTCTAGAGAGGTTCAAACCAGACCACGAGGGTGTGTGCTGGAGCCAACACCCCCAACGTAGCCAGCAATCCTGCACACATATATATATACATATCTGGTAGCCGGTCTCACCTCCGGAAGATAGTGGAGATGTAGAGGAGGATGACGAAGAGGGCAACTCGAAGTCACCTGCGGAAAAATGGAGATAAGATTAAATGTGCTGCATGCTGTACTGATTTTTAATGAATCAGGAGGTTGACTCGACGGGTGAACCTGCGTGAAACAGCTGTCAATTACTAGTGAATGTCATGTGGGGCCTGAAATATTATTGAACACTACGTATGTGTATATGTGGGGCTAAAGCGGGCAATTTTGTAGGTGCAAAAGGCCGACGTCGGATTAGAAGTTTGAGCTTGGAGCGGAATTGCCAGATAAGAGAGATGGCATGTTCCGCCACATATGTTTAATTTCCCATCGGTGGAACCCCCCTCGGCTGAAGCAGACCACTCTTTGATGGAATTTAAACAATGAGTCGATTGTAGTGGCATATACAGTAGCATACTGGTGTATGTTGGAGTCGTCGCAAGTTATATGTGGAAGCACCATATCCGCTCCAAACTACTGATGGCGGCAGTAGCACGAGGAACAACGAGTTTAGGCCAGTGCTCGTATCCCACGACAGCATGTCATGTTCAAGCGCTGATGTTGCTGTATTGCTGCATTTCTGTTAGGGTGTTGATATATTTGACCTCATTATCACATGAAATCTGCAACTTTTGTAACGGGTTTGCATTCGCGACGGTTTGCATTGGCGGTCGGTGTTTCCGACATGATCTATTCTAGAAACTTGCGGCTACCCAATATTCATGGTCGAATCGAGATTGTTTTCACTAGCCGTGAACGCATTGGACGTAGAATCATATACATATACATTCACCTGTGTATCACGGAAACCGGTTGATTGTTATACATGATATAATACAAGAAACGTGGACCATATAATGTGCCAATATGTACGTTTGCTCGTCGGAGCTTGGCTTCAACAGCACAGAGTACAGTGGGTGACATATGCGTGGTTAGTTGTTGTAGCGGCTGCACCCTGGAAGACGTACATTTGACGCGGTTAAATCTCCTTAAATGCTGGGCTACCTAATAATTTTGGATATTTCAATGATGTGACACTTACGAACATACTCGTGGGCACCCCACCCCGCCCATGGTATTATGTGTCGGGCGTTGCTAAAAATTCCTCTCAAGGTCAGTTATTGGATTATGTTAAAGAAGTCGTCAAGCGAGGAGACCCAGCAAGGTAAGGTGCTACCCCTAACCCCTACCCATGCATGCCTCGCCAATACTGTCAATAGGTGTCTCACTGATAACCAAACAAAGCAGAATGTGAACAATTGTTCCTTTTGATAGGACGCCGTCTGAGGTCAATATGTGCATCGTCATGAAGCTTGGTCGTCAGGTACACCAAACGGCGTTAACTCTACAGCCGTCGGGACACCCATGTCGAACGCAGTTTTACACCTCTACGTCAGGCCTTTAGGGGATGGCTTCTCCCCTTGCGTCTTCGGTGACTTGCTATTTAATTATCATTTGGGAGGCACGGCGATGACTCTGTTGTATCCGCCATGTTAAAGGTTTCATGAGGCAGCTAAAGCGTATGAAATTTGCTTTTCGCACTGAAACACCACCAGGCATAGTGTTGAGTGTTCGCGTAAAGTATGTTGATGTGGGACACATATATTCAAATTATCACCGTCGTGAATTACAATACCTTGACACCTTGTTTCATTAGTTGTAAACTAAACTGGTAATTTTTTGTTAACTCGGGGTTGGTTGGACTAACTGAATGGGTTTTCCTATCCGTTACCAATTGGATGTTTCCGAAATTGACACGAAGCCGACGCCCCGCAACTGCCGAGACCATACCAAACCCTAAGCCATACCGACTATATATATGACGTTCTGGTATAATGATAGACGTCCCTCATACCCTCTAGACATAGTCATTGGGCCATCGAGTTCTGTCATATACCTGCGCTTCAATCGTACAGACGGGTAAGCCTTACTGGACAGTCCATGCATCAACCTCCGCAGAACGTGAAAAACGACTCTAGTGGGACAGCGCATAATGGTTTGTATGACACGCGAGTAATCGTTCGGGTGGTGTCAATGGGAAACGTGGACTACGGACAAACAAGAATGCACAAATATGGCATCGAATCCAACGCTAACGACTCGACACTGCCAGCCCCCCGCCCGAGGCCGAACCACGGAAAAAGCTGGCATTACAGGTATTGCAGTTCCCGCCCCTCGGCACAAACCGTTAGTATGTATCGCGCAGAGGAGCAGCATCCGCGCAGCATATTCTGTTTGCCTTGATGTTTGCGTCGGCTCGATATGGAGTTGTTCGGAGAATGCAAAACCTACATATCGTGTTTGTTGTCTTGTTCCGCAGGGTTGTGAACGCAATCGATTGAGCGCGACGAGATCATGAAAGTGAAATTCGAGAAGTACAAGTACAAACTCGGTTGGATGGTAAAGCGCTCTACGAAATATCTAGAACTGATTTATCTATATTATAGACACCGAACAAAAAACGTACACGTGGACTAACTGTTTTAACGTTGACTAGAAGTATCAACCATCAACCATCATACAGGAAGATCTCGCAGCCCCAAAGGACGATATGTAAGTAATCCAAACCATAGCGACGGGGGGGTTACAATTTTCAATCTGTCAAACGCAGGTGTCATGGCCAAACACAATCCACAAATATTGGATCGTGCCCGAAAGAATGCCCTGCTTCCGGCTGCTGGATGCATGACGATAGATGCTGCGCTATCGTTCATACAACCCGCTGCTGTCTCAGTCCCCCACAGTTTGATTCGCAAGGAAGCTATCTGATAACCAAATGTGAATGTAACCATGCTTGTTGCATTTCATTTTTCATTGTGGTGATGCAACTTTGGTTACCTTCAACGGTAATCACCTACTACCCACCCCGAAGTCTCGCGCAGTTCGGAACACATAATGTTTATTGGCTCACCTTCGGCAGTGTTGTGCCAAAAAAACGTGCTGCCGTCGATGATGACATCAGAGTTATTGGCATGTATGGCACCTGCCGGCCGTAACAAAAACACAGCATTTATTTTCCAACCTTTTAATAATGGACATGTACCGACGACCCGCTTTCAATCTGATTCCAGCGTCATACCGGACGCTCCACATGCGGCTCATAATACAACGAATGCACAAGCATTTTCTACACCAAACGAATCCACATAGCTGCATCGTCAAGGTGGACACGTAGGCACAGCTGGGTTTGACGTGAGGGCTGTATTTAGCGTCATATCAGAATCGCCTTTACCACCTGAAAACGCTTGGGTGTAGATGGATTCGAACTATTTATGGTCACAACCCTATCCCATGCGTTTGGGCCACAAACGTGTCAATACTTTGACCGATTCGACTCTAGACCTGTTGATGTCATCTTATAGCAAGGGGGAAGACATCCGTGATAATAATGTGATGCTACGCGAGCCGCACAGGACTGAAACAAGACACGCCGCCCAATGTACAACCACATTGCATTGGGTTCTCGGGAAACCCTAGGAAATCAACAAACTACAGTAGTATCACGTTTCGACCATTGTATTAGACATTTGAAAGTTGGAGTATGATCGTTGACATGGTTGTTATTCATGCAAGGATGAAGCTGCGGATGGCTGATATTTGCCTAGATGTGGTTTCATGCATGCGTCAGCTTGGGTACCAGTTTGCCGAACCATTGCAAACAATGGCACAACTGCGCCCCAGTCAGTGATGAAATGCAAACAAAAACCGACCAGCGGTCAACGTTTTCATGGTTTTTGTAACGACCAAGACAGACAAACGTTGGTTTCCCGAACAGCATGGTCGAAGGGGAAATGTCTCGCATGTCGCTGGAACCAGCTCGCACGACTTAGAGACTATCCACAAATACTTCATACAGGACTATTCTACAATGTACACCCACTGCAAATTTGGAGTAAGGATGCTTCGTCCGGTCACGAGGGAATACGGCACGGGTGGGGGAACGATGAATGTGAAAGCTCTTCGACTATCTATCGGCTGGGGTATCGGCGGACGCATGTAGCGAGATGAGTGATGCAGATCGGAAACAGCTCCTGGTGACCAGAATCCGTTGCGTCAGGACCCTATCGTTAACACTTTGATGATATGATTGCCTTCATTGTTGAAGCACGAGTTACCTTGAGAAAATCTGACGTGCAACGAGGTATACTCCCAAGTGACCTATACCTCGTACGCTTCAGCTCATCTCAACTCTTACCGCTCTTACCGCGAGGGAGTTGGCGCATATATATTTGGGGGGCGAAATAATTGCTGTCAAGAGAGATGCCAACATGATATGAACCCAAAACACCCTAACTACGAATACGACGACAGTCAATCACGGGCGACAGTTTTGGTGTGGGTGCAAATGCGGGTTGCTCTGGAGAGAGCAAGGCCCAGTCGTTCAAGCTGACGAAGATATGGCGTTAAAGCAACAGCAGTACAGTATTTCAAGTTATTGCCTTCCCTGCCGTCTGGCAACCGCCAACATGTACAGCGTTGACGTTACCGGGTCAAACCTAACACGAGTTCCGGTTCGATAGAAAGTGGTTCACCCAAGAGCTGGCAACGGAAAGGTGCCCGATGCTCGAAATGGCTATGAGGGTATATTACCTCCGTGGAGAGCAGAATTGTAGTTAAACGAGGTGTTGCCGTCGATGTGAATTGCCGAGCGCGTGGAAGCAACGGCACCTGACGATAGCGAAGGGGCATCATTGGGGGATCATTGACACGTCAAATATTTCCCAGTCATCGTGTGCTAACCCTGTAGGTTGATTTGTGGGCCAAGATTGTGTGAAGTGATACATGTCGTAGATCAGATAAAAAGGCTGCCCTGAAATTCGACGCTCTAAACGATATTCAGTAAGATGGGAGGCTGGACGAAAACACTTGACAAATCAAATAGTAAGTGGCTACCAAAACACGACGTCGGACAACATCCAGACTGAAGGCACGGGACACATCAGTATTTACGCCTAGAATATGTTTTTTTGTCAGTATCCCCAAGGTTGCGGCAAAGTCCTTGCCCACAGAGTTCAACAACCGTGCTTGCAAGTGTCGTCCTGAGATTCCCGTCGTGGCGTACAGGTCTAGTTCAAGAACCATTGCTGCGATGCCACGGTCCCATGGGTTACATGAAAAACACAAACCTTGCCAAATATACTTATGGGTTTGGAATGGCCATATTTTCCATGACATATTTCCATGCAGCACGAACAACAATGTTATAAAGCTAGCTGTAGTCTACTGCAGATCATCTCACAGGTAATACCTCTGACTATGTAGTGGGCACATACATGCGTTGGGCGTGTCTGCAACTTGTTTTTGGTTGAACTCCCCTCTCCCCTGGGTATGGCAAAAAACAGGCTGTCTCACCTCCATATGAAGCGTTGTTGTTGTTGAAGTTGCAGCCGAATACAAACAAGGAACTGGATGAATTCAGTTCGACTGCCCCCCCATATTCTGTTTCACCGCCCTCGAGCACCAAGTGGATGAGGCGGAGAGTAGATGCGTCAGACACTGAGAATATACCAGTCCCAGTTCCGGGATCGATAATTTGACCTTCCTTGTTATCGTCGTCCAGCCCCCCACGAATGGTTGGAAAGCCATACCCAGTTATTGTCACGTCCTTCGTGCCTGAAACCACGAAGGGCTGGCGAAGGGTCAGGTTGGAATACCAGGCAACGTTGAATGATCCCTGACCGGTACAATTCATGACGTTGGTGAGATGGTCGATGTCCGCTGCAGAAGTCACGTCTACGGCAACACTTCCGGAGGGACAAGAAGCCGATGCTGCTGTTGGTACGCAGGAGATGGCGCAACAGGCCAGCAGTATCGCCAGTATGTAGAACACCATGCTGCAGTATCGCCAGTATGTAGAACAGCATGAACGGACGCATGACGGCGGGTTAGTTGTTTGCTTGCAACAGAGAAGAGGCCGGAGGCTCTACGAGATCGAAGTTTCATTAACTCGCTATTGATCTGCCTCGCGAAGAGAGAGTGGCGCTGGGTTCGACCAATGACGATAAGTCGGGATAATGTACATGTTCAAATTTGCGTAGCAAAGACTACCGCCTTCGGGTGAACACACCAGGGATAGGGGTGTATCTAAGCCGTGTATAAACATTTTACTCGCGAAAATGGCAGCGACAAGTTTGACAAATATCTTAAGTGAAAGAGTAGTCTCCTCAAGCCATAAGCACCAAGTGTACTACAAGCGGTCCAACAGCCCATCATCCAAACAACAGCAATTTACCGGACGGTCGGTACTTGTAAAATACCGTCTGCTGGAATCTAGTTGCGGTATTTTTAACATATTTTCCGGTGTTCCAGAAACTCTAACACCGGTACTTGGTTTCGGCATTTCTCGATATCCCACAACATCGAATAGCGGTATATGACGGTGAAAGTATCGGAATTATCTTGGTGTTTTAACGATAAACCTGACAATCGTGTCCGCTGTACGTGGCGCTTGCTGTAGCTTGTACCGAGTACGGTGCAACCTTATACGGGGCATAAGCATACATCCAACATCCAGAACGCGGTACAGCGTACACAGCAGCAGTACACAGTAGTATGGTAGTATGGAACGAGGTACGAGTACGTGTAGTTAATTCGATTAGGCTTATCATTATACCGTAGTGTATGGTGTTGTGGTGTATGCGGGTTGCATGACCACCAGATCACAGGACCACCACGGGCCACGGACCACAGCCCCTGCCTCAATCTTGACAATCGGGCAAAAGGGATGAAGACTGCATTAGTTTTGACTGTGTTTAATCCACTCCATTCCGTTGTTTTAAACGAGGCACATACTAAATACCTGGTATTAATAGTGAATACGTGGTCCAACATACGCCACGATAGACACTGGCTACGGACTGATAATGTAATAGCAAATTTCACTGAAATATATAGCCCGTGGTCACAAGACACTCTAAGAACAAACGTCCCGATGGAAGAACCTACCCGGCACGAACATATATGTGCTCCTACGTGCACGGCAATACCGCAGTGGTTACCAGGTACACACCCGAAAAAGGAAGACAAGCCTACAAAAAAAGGAGTACGACGAAGGCAAAACATAAAAATAAAACACTTGAAAGAGAAGAGCAAAAAAACGGGAAAACAAACAAACAAACATGCGCTCAGGGCGCCGGCCGAGCCGGCGGAACCGGCGGGAACAACGTTGCTTTTAGATGGTATGATGCGATCAGTGATCAGGCCTATCATGTATAATCTATCACACGTTCAGCGGTGCAGCCAACAGAAGGACCACACAAACATACCAGACAGACGACAAAAGGAGGGCTGAGACAACGACCTAAAACCAAAGTAGCAGTCCTACAGTATGTCCTATACTTATGTCCTACGCCCAGCGGGTGGGCCAAAGACGACACAAGAAGCCCTAACGAAGGCAGGGGTAAAGGGCCACAATACCGACGAATACCGATACCGTCTTTGTTTTTGCAGTTTCGGTATACTGTACCTATACTGACACCGCTTTACGGTATTTCCAGTACGGTACGGTGTCAATATCAATCACTGATTATGGCACGGTGCTGGTGCGACCCCTGAATTGTCCCGTAGAGCTTAGTCATTCGCGTGACTACTGTGTTCCACCCGAGCATTCAAAACAAACTTAGTGATAACTCTGGTGGTGTGACGAGTACCGATCTTTGGTGCTGAAGGAGGGGCAAACATCCACGAACCATCGAGCACGTATTATACCTCATGCGCAGAGTAGAGCACCGTAGTCCTCTAAGGGTCCGGGGTCGGTTATCTCATAACCAACCGTCGGAGATAGTCTCCGGTTTCCGGTTATTTGGACAACATAACCGAGACCGAAACCGAGAAGTTTCCGGTCCGCTATGCGGTCGGCTATTTCACCTAAATGGCTGTTTTGCGCCACGCTCGTACCCCCATGGGAACAAAAAACGTAATTTTCGGGTGCTCGTCTGTCGGTACATGAGCACATATGATTACAGTAGCCGTCTTGGACGCATCACCAAACTTACGACTCACGCCACGTAAGATATGACGACAAAACGGATCTGTCGTTGACAGTCGTCCGGCACGAGTCGTTGGTGTACACCTAACATGCGAGCAGCAGGAGCATGACCACAAACAATCTGATGTAGCGGCGCCCTGGACGGCGAGCGGAGCCTGCTTCTTGTTCACAAGACAAAATGGACGAGGGGTTCCAAAATCAATCAAAACTCAAACGTAACTTCGGGGTAGTAGGTAGCTTGTCGCCTACCTCCACGTAACCATGGTTTTGATTGCAGTCTTTGGCCAGTTGCGCAGCCTGTGGCGGCTTCCTAGACCACACTTTGTATTCTTCGTCGGTAACACTTGCAAAGAAGCAGGTTGTCAAGATGAGTACCAACCACTCGATGGGCCGAGTTCACAGCTAGCTGGCGTAATCTCCAAGTCTGTGGATATCATACACCTAACCCCCCCC
>JAYJME010001813.1:0-15238 GCA_036873775.1 Costaria costata
CCATCCCCCCCCCCCCCCCCCCGCGACGCAGGGCTTTTCTTTGACGAAACCTTTGCGGCTGCTCCACACGGAGAGGGATGGTTTTAAAAAAAAAACTGAAGTCATATAGTTTCTTGTTTGCCAAGGACTATCGAACGATGTTGTCGGGGTGGCGAGGGGCGCCATCCGTATTCCAGGAGATGCGGCTGGGAGTTGGTTTCAAAACCGGCGATTCCGTTAAAGAAATGTTGAGGGGGGTATCGTAGAACGGCTCCCGTTGTGTGGGCTGTTGTCAGCCTCGTCGGTAGCAGTACCTGCCTCACGCCTCCCGCGCGTCTCTCCACTCACTTACCCCTTCCTATCCCCACCGGACCGGCCCAATCCTTCCGGCAGTACACCCGCAATTACGGTTGCACGGCCGAGCAATCTTGCGCCGCGGTGCGGATACAGAACGCGTGGAGGGGAAAGATGGCTCGCGACCACTGCCATCACCTACTGCGCGCTCAGGGAATCTGCAAGTGAGAAGACGGGACACAGAGATGTGTAACTGCTAATCCCTGTATACAGTACAACAGGACGCCTGTGTATAGACACAAAGAGAAGGGAAGGGAATTTGGGGTGGATTAAATAAATTGGTTGTTGACTTGGGCTATCAATGGTGTGAATACATTGTTTAATTTTTGGGGGGAGACCATATAGCAAAACAAGCAAGTGCACAGGACACCACGTACGATACAGTACGGTAGGAGGGTCACTTTTAGGTCATTGTTTTTCGGCCGCTCCGGGCCACTCGGCCGAGCGACGCCACCATTTCGTTTCGCGATATGCACCCGGGGACATGTGATCAATATTTATTTGCGCTACGCCAACAGCATATTCCAAAAGAGTACAGAGCCACTCGCCGGAGTGGCAAAGACGCCGTAGCAAAAAGGGGGGTAGGCCCCCTACTGCTGTGGCATAAATACCGACTTCAAGCTGAATGTATTGCTTGGGAAACGGTGCTGTCTGCATTATGGTAGGTTCAGTTTAACTGCTCCCAAAATTCGCTTTTTTTCATGTAAAGTGTCAGCTTAACTTTTATCAGTTATGATTATTCTTCGTAGTTGCCCCGCACTGTGCACTGGTGTGCAGGGAATCGACACCAAAACTCAAACCATCAAACCGCACAATGTGGGATGGCAAAATATTGCACGGATGTTGGACAGTAGTTTTCTCAGTTGAAAACAAAAAAACGTCGGTCAGGCAATGGTTGATCAAAAAGTTCCGGTCCCCGCTTGCGGTTCTTTAGTAGGATGCAGCTCACCCCTTGTAGTATGCGAATTGCCGATCACCTCACGTGCTTCGAGATTGGTACAAGCAAATGTCTGCCTGGTCGGTGAAAACCGGACATGCCCCGTCACGGCATTGTAGAGATGCGAGGGTCAATGATCATATACGACTACGCTCGTGCATTATATCGTAGCATGCCTCCCCCCCTAGAACTACCCTTACTTACACCCCTACGATTTCCCTTACTTATCCCCATCGTGACATGGCTCACTCCAGGGGCGCGGAGGCGGCCTATCTGGCAGACCCGGACAGCTTGCGACACCAGATCAACTACATCCTCTTCACGCACGTCATCGAGTGAGTGCCGCGATCAACCAAACCGCCCCCCGGTCTCTTTTCGTTTTTTCTTCCAACATGCCAACCCTTTTTTCTCGAGAATGATGATGACGGCTGCTGTCCGCTCTAATCGTAGAGCTGGATCGTATCATAGGGCGAGAGCGCTGCCTTCAAACTTTGATCGAGGATGGAAGTTGACAGTCACAACTCATTCGTACGTCGGTGACCCCAAACACCGCTTTCGATTGTTCATTTTAGCCATGTTTGGGCCCTCGTTCGACCAAGGCTACGGTAGGGTACTGCAACCATGTTTGGGCCGGTTTTTTTATTCTTCAGCGGCCCGTAATCACTGGCGCGAATGGCGATCCAAGGGTAGGAGGGCTACCACCGCTTTCACTCCTATGGGCGTAAATATAAGAAACCTTTAATAATAAGTATCAACATTAAGCGGTCCTTATATTGACGACCAGAGTGTTAGTAAATAAGGATCAAGTATTGTAAAAATAGTTAAATAGATAAGTTTTTAGTGTGTAACGCAGGTGGTCCTAATCACTACGGCTACGATAGAGGTACCTACCACTTTTGGGCAAAAACAAAATGTTTTCTTAATGACGGGGCTCCTTAACCCATGATCGTCGGAACAATGTCATTCTTGTTTTGCAAAATGTGAAAAAAAAAGTTGTATCTAGAATAGGCCATGGGTTTGGTCATCACGTTGCACTGTCAGTTTACTCAAAGGAGGCGTGTTTTGGATGAGAGGTATAGAGCTCCTCATGTGACCACCCTCAGAAAAAATGCTGGTGCACCTCTATCGTAGCACGACCCAATGATCGATAAATCTCGCAGGAAGGATTACCACCGGGCTCGGGCGCTGTACGGCAAGGCGACCCGCGCGATGGAAGCGCGAGGGCCGGACATCCCGCTTCTCTTGTTCGCCTTCGCTGTCTTCTGCCTCGTCACGGCGGTGCGTGGGTCTTTCGTGTACACTAGAATGGTTGTATGGTAGGGGGGATGCTATATAAATACTCCCATTTTCACTATTACAGGGGACCATAGTAAATAGGACCAAATATTGTTAGCAAAAATAGGGAAATATATAGTTTTTGGTGCCTACAGTAGGTTCTATTGTGTCTACAGTAGGTCCTATTAACTATGGACCAAATATTGTTTGAAAAAATAGGGAAATATGTTGGTTTTCGTGTCTACAGTAGGTCCTATTGTGTCTACAGTTACTAGTAGGTCCTATTAACTATGGTCCCCCGTGATACTAGTCGTACCACGTTTAGGCGACTCTGTACCTCGCTCGAACAATGTCGTAGTTTGTAATATTGGCGCAGCTCGTCAAACACACTCTCACGCTGGTGTACATTCGTCGAACCAAAAGGCACAAACTCTTCTATCACCGCGAAACAAGGATGTGGTTGCTCGGCAGGCCGAGTGGCTCTGAGGCGTTTAAAACAAACATGCTTCAAAGTGTCTCGTCGCCGGGGTGCGCCTATAGTCTAGGCTGCTTGTCGCGTGTTTGTCGCGCAAAGCAACTGCCATGATGTCGATTGGAGTTAAAATAGCTTGCATGATGTCGAATGTTTAGCAGCCGCGCGTGTACGTAGCCCGTTTATGTTTTGTCGCGCAAAAGCACGTCCATTACAGCCGAAAGTCCCGTTTCGCTTGCTTGCCTTCACTTTTTGTCGCAAGTTTGTCACGTGTTTGTCTCGTTCAAACTTTCTTTCATATAGTCGATTATTTTGCAACCGTACCTAGCCCAGCTTTGTCTGTCGCGCGAATTACTTCCATAATGCCGATGATTTGGCAGCCGTAAAATTCACAGCCCTGGTTTGGTTTGTCTCCCAAGTTTCTTCCACGTTGCCGATCGTTTTGCAGCCGTACGTACATAAGTAGCCCTGCTCTGTTTGTCGGGCAAACGACTTACGTAATGCCCATTATTTCGCAGCTGTACGTATACACACCTGCGCTTCGCTGTTTGCATGTGATGTCAGTACGTAGCACTAAGTCCTCGGCAGCACATGTATCCCTGACGCTATATATCGCAATGCATTGTTCGTCGCCTACGAAAATTCAGACAGACAGACAGACAGACAGACAGACAGACAGACAGATAGACAGACAGACAGACAGACAGACAGTCAGACAGAGAGACAGACAGACAGACAGACAGACAGACAGACAGACAGACAGACAGACAGGCAGACAGACAGACAGACAGACAGACAGACAGACAGACAGACAGACAGACAGACAGACAGACAGACAGACAGACAGACAGGCAAACAGGCAGGCAGGCAGCCTAGGGCATAAACTGATTGAACCAACGCAGACTGCTGGGTTAGGTGATGCTTATTTGAACATCTGACCCGAAGTCCAAGTAGAATGCAATATAAGGTCATACTAAGTATAATACAAGCACAGACGCATGCTACGGTAGGGGCGCAGCCTAAATTTTCCGACGATCCTCACTTGAGTAGCTCCATACCTTAGTTAGCCCAAAACCCGAATATGAGAAAAAACAAATGTGCAAGTTAACCCGAACAACAAACCTGGGGCCCAGGTATATGACGAATAATATTGTATAACACGAACGATATTTGGTTGTTTGTTATTACAGCAGCCCCATCAGTGAGGCTTACTTAGGTGAACAGGTGCTATAAGGCTACTGTAGCTATAAGGCATGCCCAATCGTAACAAGCGTCCACCCGCTTGCAGCACACCAGATTTGTGTACCGCTGCATGCTCGCACTAGTCGGATGATTAGACGGAACCACTCATCTGGTTGGTGGCTGCCATTGACTTCCGAGGGGGCTGTTTATAGCAGCAGCTGTCCAGGTTTGTAGCCCTGTTTTCTCTGCCTTGATTGACTTAGAGGGCACCTTCGTGCCGTTTGGACGGCATGTCAATCCGGTCCATGCCCTACCACCTAACAAGGGGTGTGTTGTTAAAGCTGTGAGTTGGCACGACTTAAGTCGCCAACTACTTAGTAGTCGGACTAATAGTTAGTCGTTTCCTGAATGTGCCGACTATCCGAGTTATTGGGTTTCCATACTACTTGTAGGAAGAATTGTGGAAAGCGGGATATATTTTCTCTTTTTTCGGCGGGGCCCTCTCGGCCGGGAAGGGCTGGTTTTGCTCGCTTCGCTTGCCTGACTCAAGTCGGCAAGTTGGCTGGCCAACAGCTGGCTTCGCCAGCCGACTTTCGGACTAAAGTCAGTCAGTTGGCCAACAACACCTACCGATTAGGTTTTAGTCGTGAAGTCCTACCGATTCGCAGGAGCTCTATTATACTTACTTTTCTTTCCCGTAGTGCTAAGTCAACCCCCGTTTAAGACAGCTGTCCCGTTTAGGTGACAAACAACTTGGAATTAGAGTCACACATATGTTCCTGCAGAGTAAAGTATTAAAAAGGTTAAAGTAGGCCTAACACCCATCCGCCGTCGGCAACAACAACAACGCAGGAGGAGAACATCGCGAGCATTATCAAGACAGTGGAACGCGCCATCGTGGCTCCGAGCAGTGCTGATTCCGACGGCCCACGCCCCTTGCCGCCCGTGACCATCGCGTCTAAAAGAAGCCCGAAATCGTTTGCCCTAGCTGAGGTGCGTGCCCAGGGTTCACCATGTTTCGCTTGCTAGGATAATGGTAGTCATTTTGAGCCTAAGTATTTCTGGCTGGCGGAGCTCCTCAAGTGAGGATCTGCTCAATATCAGTGGAATGCCATTTTGATTTTACAATACAGTAGTTAGCCCTTTTCAAGGGATCCCTTTTAAGGGAAAGCGGTATATAAAGGACCTCAAAATTATATCGCACCGTGTTTGCCCACTATCGACTGTAAGGGACCGGCACCAACTTTGATAAGGGACGTCGGTATGTAAGGGGCCTCCAATACCGAACGCCCTATTACGGGGGACCATAGCAAAGAGGATCAAATATTGTTAGCAAAAATAGGGAAATACATAGGTTTGGTGTCTACAATAGGTAATATTGTGTTTGCAGTAGGCCCTATTAACTATGGACCAAATCTTGTCAGCAAAAATAGGTAAATATGTAGGTTTTGGTGTCTGTTTCAGGTCCTATTGTGTCTGCAGTAGGTCCTAGTGGCTATGGTCCCCCGGATAAAAGTGGCTATCTGTAGATGTTAACCTGGAAGTAGGCCCAGAAGGGAGTCAGACTTCGTTGCGCAAGGTTGCCTTTTTTTTGTGGTTTCCCTTCGTTTTCTTCTTCTTTTCTGGGAATGCTTACGAGTGATCCACGTTGAAGGTCATGCTGCACGTTGTCGGATGTCAAACATAAAAGTAGGGGGTTATGCCCTTTTGGGGGAGCGCGAAATAGTTTCCTGCTGGCCGGGCGGGCGCCTCAAGTGGGGGAACGACCCAACTATGGCTCGAATGTCATTCGTTTCTGGCGATGTAGTGCGGTAATGCGGCACATGAGATTGTTCGTCGGGTAAATCGTTCAAAAACACATTATCATCAAAAACTCGTTATTGGGAGAGGTAAAGAGCTCCTCAAACGAGGAACCTCTGAAAAATCAGGTCCAACCCTTATCGTAGCCGGCGTCTGCGGGCCAAGAGTTACTTAGCCATATGACTCGTGCTATTCCTGGTACCTGGTATACGATTGGGGTAGACATATCTGGGCCATAAAGTTGAGAACCCCGCCAATCAGAGAAATATTTGGGCCATAAATTTCTATAAGGCATGCCCTATCGTAGCATAGGTCCAGATAGTCTAGAACTGCTCCTACCAGCGTATCGTTTCGGCGGTGCGCGTATACGCTTCCATCAACGGCGCGCTACAGCAGCTGAGGTGTGTGCCACTAACAGTTAACGACCAATGCTTACACGCTGTGATTGGACGGTGCGCTAGCTACCTGAGCTTGTATTCCTGCCCCTAAGAGTGAACGATACACAACTGCCGGTCTATCGTATAAGAGGCGCACGTTACGCTTCCATCAGCGGCGCGCTAGCCGGAATCTGAGTTTGTCATCTAGGCGACACACGCTTACACTCTAACCTACAATGCACCATGAATAGCTGAGACTTGTGCCCCTACTTTAGAGTAAACCATTGTGTCTATCGTTTAGGCGGTGCACATATACAAACTTCAATCAGTGGCGCACTAGCTGGGGTTTATGCGTGCCTGTAAGGGTTAACCATGCGTACGTACACGTACCAGCTTATCGTTTAAGCGGTGCAAGTATACAATCCAAATCACCGGCGCCAGCTGAAGTGCATGCCCCTACGAGTAAGAGCAAACCGCAAACCATGTAACCATGTACCAGGCATATCGTTTGGATGGAGCACATATACGCTTCGATAAGCGGCGTGTTAGTTTATGTGTGTACCCGTAAGAATAAACAATAAACAAGTGCAAGCACTCGCACCATCTTTTAGGCGGCGCGCATATACGCTTCCATCAGCAGCGCGCTAATTGAGGCGCGTGCCCCTAAGAGCATACCATGCATATCGTTTAGACGACGCATATATACACCGCGATCAGCGTCGCGCTAGCTGGGGTATATGCCTGCCCCTAAGAGTTAACCCTACACAAACACCAGTCTGTCGTTTAGGCGAAGCACGCCTACGCTTCCATTAACGGCGGGCTATATACTGAGGTACGTGTCCCTAAGAGTCAACCATTCCTACCGTTTAGGTGGCGATGCATGCTACGGTAGGGGTTGCACACTTGATTTTTGGTCATTCTGACAGAAACGGATGCATTTGTTGGTCATTTTGACAGAAACGGATGCCTTTGTCGACCATTCTGACAGAAACGGATGCATTTGGTGATCATTCTGACAGAAACGGATGCCTTCGGTGAGATAGTGATGCAAGATATGGTAGGGGCTGCACACTTGATTATTGGTCATTCTGACAGAAACGGGTGCATTTGTTGGTCATTTTGACAGAAACGGATGCATATTTTGTACATTTTGACAGAAACGGATGCCTTTGTTGACCATTCTGACAGAAACGGATGCCTTTGTTGACCATTCTGACAGAAACGGGTGCCTTTGGTGACCATTCTGACACCTTTGTTGACAATGCTGACGTTGTTTCTAAGGCCGGGTTCTTCCGTTTTGCGGCCTACCGCGTCAACGATGCCGAGTCTTGGCACAATTACGCGGCTTGTCGGCAACTGGTGTACGGAGACTTCCATGGCGCGACCGAGTGCTACCTCAAGGCGATAGAGCTCGACCCCAAGAATACGAGGGCGCAGGTAAGAGCGTAACCGAGACAAAATGGCTCCGATATAAAGACTTTCGATACTTCAGATGACACTCAGGAGTGCGTGTGAACGTGCGTTTGTTCGTGCGTGCGTCCGTGTTGTTCACAGTAAACCGTCATTTCTACTCATCAGCGTCAAGGATGTTCAGTGTCCGTGCTGATTCTTCTTCGTATTATGATACAAAATGGATATCGTAAAGGGTGCTAGCTCTGTGGTCACACAAACTACGAGACAGAGAGAGAGCATTGCAACTGCAAGACCATATACTGGCATTATCCATGTTATAATACCCGAGAGAGACGGCCGAGCTTCGTAGAGCGAACGGGTTGCAACGTTTATAATGACGTCAGCTGTGAAGGATGAGAGCCAACCTTGGACAGAAAGCTACCGAGCAGTAGATGCCCAATATATAACATAAAACGTCAGCTGTGACATCGAGGATTTCGTCGAACCTCACCTTCGCATGTAATGATCGTGGGATACTTTTTACATACCACCCCCCATCGGCTTGTTCATCGGACTGGTGCTACCAACGGTAGGGAGGTCCCCCCATTTTCACTATCGCGTTTAGGCCATGCCGGCGGGCAACTCGTTATCGCTGTTTGAATCCACTGCCGTCAGACGGGGGTCGTGGTGACTCCGTGGTCTGGGACGATAACGTAGTGGAGGAGAACTCAAGATGGATGGAAAGACTAAACTCCCAAACTGCTAGGTAAACACACACGACGTGGGCTGTACCGTATGTCTCAAGCCCAATATACACACAAAACAAAGAGGTGACCCGTGCCGTTATGCCCTGGATTCCACCACATACATGAGTCGATCCATGTGTATATTATTGTCCCGGGGGTCACGTACCAAAGTCCCGTACCCAGCCCGTACCATGCACTCTATCCGACTGACCAGCATGTCAGCCGTCACACACTAAATGGTCCAAGCATGTGAAACAATGCCTCGACACATAATACGAGACCCAAGATCCCAGTGACACATATATCAAACGTATCGACCACTGAGTGCCACAAACAACCGCTCTCTAAAATAGTTGCGTGATTGGTTTTCGGGCAGCATAACAAGCAATCGCAAGGTGGCACAAACCGCGAAAAAAACAAAAGGTCAAAACGTGCATAAGACTGCAAATGAAACAGGGGAGTCACTCTTCCGAGGGGGTCTGATTGGCTGCAAGCCCAAGGACCTAAAGGTCTCCCGCCTACCGTAGCACCAATCATCGGGGTGTATAGGTTTTCTCGAGCTCGATTGTTGGGAGAGGGGGTTCGTGGAGCCGGTCACGTGAGGAGCCTGAGGAAACTTCAAAAGTTATAGGTGCACCCGTGGCGTAGCATGCGTCAGGTATGATCAGCTGCTGTCTGTGGCTCTCTAAAGGTGTTGACGGGGCGTACGCAGAGACAAGATGGGACAGCGGGAAGAAAATGCTCTAGAAGCTCACACAAAACTCGTGTATATATTTTGTATCGAAGCGACTCCATCAGCCAAGTAGAAGCATTCCCACGAAGATACCTTAAACGTGGGGTGACGTCGGGTGGCACGTGTAAGCATCGCACACACGAACCCCATTACCCCGCTACCAGAATCCCTATTCAGTATAGAACTCCTCAGTCTATGATGGATCGCCTCCGCCGTGTTCCCGAGTACAACCAATATCCTCCCTGCTTGTTACACGACAAAACCAGTCAACGCCCCATCTGCTCGTGCATGACAATGCACGACATCTCAGGGTTGATATATCGCAACATCATTAATGAACTCAGTACCAATCCCGAACACCAAAACTCGAAAACTAAACTCAAGTCAAAATCGGGAAAGCCCCTGACTTGAATGGTTCTACTCGTACACCTCACCTAACAACCGACGTTTGGGAAAATATCTAAGCTAAGACAAAGAGGCGTGCTACGATAGGGGTAACACGTTTTGGCAATTTTGTTCCCGATTAACGGGGTTCCTTAACTGATGAACCGCCCAATCTCGTTATCATTTTAGAGTATGCTTCGTCGTATACCTATTAATAGTATTCATAAGTCATGGGATTGATCATCGGGTTGCCATTTCATTTTGACCGAAAGCCAGGTTTCAGGGGGAGGCAGAGAGCTCCTCAAATGATGAGCCCGGGAAAAAACATGGAACACCACCCCTCTCTTGAACAATACCATGCCTCTAACTCTGTAAGTGAGCTATCATATCCGCGGTACAAAAATCTCCACGGGATACATATCTAACAAACAAATTGAACAGTGTAAAATGCTATTACCGGAGACCACAGTTAATAGGACCTACTGTAGACACAATAGGACCTACTGTAGACACCAAAACCTATACGTTTCCCTATTGTTGCTAACAATATTGGGTCCATAGTTAATAGGACCTGCTGTAGACACAATACAACCTACTATAGACACAATACAACCTACTGTAGACTCCAAAACCTATATATTTCCCTATTTTTGCGAACAACATTTGGTCCTATTTACTATGGTCCACCGTAATAGTCAGACCGGAATGTATTGGGTAGTTTTTTAGTACTGAGTGACACTAGTGATAATGTTTTGGGATCAAAAGTGCAATTAGGCATGCCCAACCGTAGCAAGCCTCAGTTTGTATGTCTGTCGCCCATGGTTTCTGTCACAGGTGAACTACCAGATATTGCTGGAGACGTTCCCGGAACACTCCCAGGGAAGCAGCACGTTCGAGAGCCTCAGCGCGCACCACATGCTCCAGGTAGGGTGTCGGGAGGCGTTTTTCAATAGGAGTTACCGATGTTCGTGATAGTAGGGTGTATCGATAGTAGCCCGTGATGCCGTAGAGGTTGTCGATATTCGTGAGAGGGGGTATCGATATTATTCGCAATAGAGGTTGTCGATATTCGTGATAAGGGTTATCGATATTATTCGCGGAAGGGGTTACCGATAATATGTAGGGGTTATCGACAGTCGTGGTAGGGGTTACTGATGTTATTCGTGACAAGGGTTGTTAATATTATTGACAGAAGCTACCGATATTCGTGACAGGGGTTAACGATATTAGCGATAAAGGTTGCCGATATCATTCGTGATCCAGGGTTTTCGATATTATTGATACGAGTTTCCGATATTCGTGATAGGGGTTATCGATATTTTTTATAGGCCATATCGATATTCGTGATTGGGGTTGTCGATATTCGTACTAGGGTTTATCGATACTATTCGCGACACGAGTCGGGGTTACCGATGTTCCTGGTGATACCGATAATCATGATAGAGGCTATCGATAATATTCGCGATAGGGTTTACCGATATTAGTTATATTTAGGGGGTATCTGTACTTGTGATAGGGATTATCGATCATCGTGATAGGAGTTGTCCATAATAGTCATATCTAGGGGTTAGTTTCGATATTCGTGCTAGGGATTATCGATATTCGCATTGCAGATTGTTCCCCGAGATGAGGTCTTCATCCTCATCAAACACACACTGTATATACGTAATGCCTGAAAACAAAGAGACTGTGTGTGGCGTACACTCGACCTGATCTGCGTTTCTACTATTATACCGGTACATAATAATGACATAGATGACTCCTACAAAGTTCCACATGTGAGCTGCTGTGATATTTGTTTTGCACACAGCGAAGCTACGATACATCCCGTTGTGTAGCGTGCCCATGGAAGCATGACCTACCCATATGCTGGTTATATAGCACTGCCCACCAGACCATACACTACGTACCGTGGAGGCATGCTACGTAGGGGTGCATCGAAAAATTCGGAGGCTCCTCGCTTAAACCCTCTAAAACTGCACCCACCGATTCTGGGCACAACTTACTTGGAGTTAGTGTGGGATCATAACTCAAAAGGGGTACGTAAAAGGGTTAAGGAACTCTGCAGTATACCTCGCCCAAAAATGATCTTGACAAATAAAAGTTTTAAAGGCAACCGGATGAACAACCCCATGGCGTAGGTAAATATCGAGGAATGTTGTAAACACCCACACAATATATATATATATATATATATAAATGTCCCGGCGATATTCGGATGTTCTTCAGTTTAGGACACCTGCATACAGAAATGTTTTGGCAGAAAAGTGTGCTAGATCTGTCGTAGCGCATGTCGGCGTGGAACTGGCTGTCGCCTGTTATCGTATCGACCTCCGATGCAGGCTACGATCTGCCATAGATAGGGACTTTTGTAGTGTCAGCCCTACTTCCATTCGGTTGACAAACAAGCTTTAGGCTGGAACAAAACAGATTCATTGAGTTGGCAACCTCAACAGTGAAAGAGTACACTGGTTGCCGCGACATTCCACAGCACGCAAGATTCAGGTTAGAGGAAAATAGATTTGATTGGCTTGCTGAGCTGGACGGCAGTGAAAGAGGGCACCGGTTTCCACGACATTTTCACAGCGCACAAGCTTTAGGCTGGAAGAACACGAATCCATTGGGTTGACAAGCTCAACACAAAAGAGGGCACCGGTGAGGCGAGCTACGATAGAGGTTGCATTTTTTGGCTTTTTTGTTTCTGAATGACGGGGCTCCTTAACCCAAAATCATCCGAATGCATTTCTTGTTTAGCAATATGTTTTTTTTAAGTGCCTAGTCCATGGATTTGCTCAGGGGGCTGCCCTTCCAGTTTACTCAAATACAGTTTTCGGGGGTGGTATGGAGCTCCTAAAGTGAAGAGCCTCAGAAAAAACATCATGGAACAACACCTCTATCGTAGCATGGGTCCGGTGGCAACGACATCTCACTGGGCACAAGCGTTAGGCTAGAAGAACATGCATTGGTTGAGTTGACGAGCTCGACAAAAAGAGGAGATCGGTTGCCGCGAACGGCATTCCCCTGCACAAGCTTTCGGGTAGAAGAACATGCATAAATTGAGTTGACGAGCTCGACAAAAAAGAGAGCACCGGTTGCTACGACTTTTCACTGCACGCAAGCTCTAGGTTAGAAGAACATGCTATGAAGTAGAGAAGCTCAACAGTGAAAGAGGATACCGGGTGTAACGACATATCATCGAACAAGCTTTATAGGTTTGAAGGACACGCTTTTTTTCATTTTCCTTGAGTTGACATGCTCAACAGTGAAAGAGGGCACTGGTTGGAACGACATTTCACGGCACGCAAGCTTTAGGTTAGAAGAACACAGGTTCATGGAATTGACAAGCTCAGCAACAAAAGAGGACACCGGTTGCCATGACCTTTCGCAGCGCACATGCGCTAAGTTAGAAGAACACCGATTCATTGAATTGGCAAGCTCAGCAACAAAAAGGACACCGGTTCGAGCGACTTTTCACAGCACACACACACGCTTCAGGTCGAAAAAACATAGATTTCGTCGAGTTGACAAGATCAACGGTGAAAGAGGACACCGGTTGCCACGAGGTTTCAATGCAGAGAGGCGTGCTACGATAGGGGTAGCATGTTTAGGCCACAATATTTTGAGGGGGATGGGGCTCCTCAACTGAGGAACTACCCAACATGTTTTGTTGCATATCTAGACCATGGGATTGTCCAAGTGCTCACTGTTCGTCGAGTTTCCCTTTAGTTTTTTCTCTCCAGGCAGTGCTGAGTGGGGTAGATAGCTGCTTAAGTGGCGAGTCTCAGGAACACGAGGTGCTTGTGTACCACACCCTTACCTTAGCACGCGTCTGCGTACTGGACAAGGTTTAGGTTAGAGGGACATAGATTCACTGAGTTGACAAGGCCACAACATGAAACAGGTCACCGGTTGCCACGACATTTTACAACGCACAAGCTTTAGGGTAGAAGGACACAGTTTGGTTGAGTTGACGAGCTCAACAGCAAAAACAGAGGACTGGCACCTGTTGGAACAACATTGGACTACACACACAAGCTTTAGGTTGGCGGAACATGGATGAATTTGGGTTGACAAGCTCAACACGAAACAGGACACAGGTTGCCACGACCTTTCACAACACACCAGCTTTACGTTGGAAGGACATAGATTCATTGAGTTGACGAGCTCGACAGCAAAAACAGAGGACTGACACCGGCTGGAACGACTTTTGAATACGACAGCATCGTCATGGACAGTCATGGTACGTACCCCTTCTAAGTCTTCCTTCACGTCTAGAACACTACACTATAGTCTATTCTGGAACCGTTTCGTGGCCACGGGCTAGATACCACGGGCTACGTACATTATGCCCATGCATAAACCCTTTTTACCACTGCATTAATGTTGCCCACACTATTTCCAAGTGTTTTTCCCCAAAAGCGTGCATTCAATTATGAAGGGGTGTTACGGTGGGGTCAACAAGCAACAACACTCCATGTTCGAGCCTTGCGGCTTCACCTCCAATATGGCCTGGGTATGACATGCCCTGGGTACTGCTGTGACAGAGGGTATGACACCCCGGTGCCACCTCCGCATCTCTTGTCATAGAGACAGAGCTTTAACAATCGCCAGATAGTTATTTCAGGTTATGGGCCTCGTTCACTACCTCTGCGGCACATCCCATAGAGACAGAGCCTCGACACTCATCATGATTCCAGGTCGTGTAGGCCCGAACATTCTCGCTGACGGTGCTCCTCGCCTGAAGAACTGCCAGATTTCACCTTATGTGTTACTCTGGTACAATTTCATGTTATATTTGTACGCTATAGTCTGTGCGTCTGGTCATCATAATATGGTGATGATCTTCATCGGGTTGCGCGTACAATATTTCTCGAAGTCGGTTTTATGGTGAGATGGTGAGGCGTTACAGATCCTAGAGTTAGGAACCTGAGGAAAAATATAGGTGACCTCACCACCGCGACGTGTCTCCCCTATCGGACTATCGCGCCTCCCAAAACCGTGATCATGAGTAGGCTGAAAGTGATATAAAAGGAGTTTTTTCTGGTAGTCAGTTTTATGGTGAGATGGTGAGGCGTTATAGATCCTAGGGTTATGGACCTGAGGAACATTAGGTATGGTGGTGGCTCCGATTTAAGATAGCCCGATTTACTAGAAACACCGACTGAAGAGAAGGAAAATGGCTTGGCAAGGGCATACTAAAGCTAAAAAACACCCATTCCGGATTAAGATAAGTAACGGTTTCAGAGAGATCTACTACTGTACTGCAGGTCTGACACACCACTCTCGTAAGCCGTTGCCACCCTCGACTGCGGCGTGACCTCCCTTATCGAACAACCGCGTCTATCAAAACCGTGCTCCCAAACAGGCGGAAAGTGACAAGCTGAGGGAGGAGTTGTCGTCGGCGGAGTTCCTGGGACGGCCGGAAGTCAAGCGGGAAGCTCTAAAGATTGAGGTGCGTCTGCCTGCCTGCCTGTCTGTCTGTATGTCTGTATGTCTGTCTGTCTGTCTGCCTGTCTGTCTGTCTGTCTGCCTGTCTGTCTGTCTGTCTGTCTGTCTGTCTGCCTGTCTGTCTGTCTGTCTGTCTGTCTGTCTGTCTGTCTGTCTGTC
>JAYJME010001814.1:0-15232 GCA_036873775.1 Costaria costata
GCGGCGGAATAACTTCTACCGGTTCGCTGCAGTCGCGTATTGCGGCGGAATAACTTGTACGAGTATATGCGGCGGAACAACTTGGAAAATCCTTTTCAGTATTCCACCACACAAGAGTGAGCGCTGAGCGATAACAACTGCTGCTATCTCATCGCCACGAATCACTGTGGCTGCAGCGGCAAGCACGGCGCAAGTACGCCTTGTGTTGAACCACTCTGCAACTGAAAGACGACGTCGGAGGCACTGACGTTTGGGAGTAAGCGGTGTTCTTCGAATGTGCATGTCGAGAAATACATAATTTTGGGCATTGATTGCTCGTGGGTTCCTGGACCTCCTCCTCGCGATCTGCATCAACTCGTTGTTTTTTTGTGTCATTGTGCAGCTACCTGTTGCACTTATTTGGCTTGAGTTGAATGCAAATGATGTATGCAGCCGAGTTGCAACGTGGTTCATCGTAATGTAGGACAACCAGACCTAAACACTGTGCATGCATGTAGCACGCGTGCGCGGGAAGGTAAGAAGTATTTGATTAATTCCTGGATTTTGTTCGTGTTTTGAAAAGTAACTCTAAATCGCTAATGAACAGGTGTGCAACAAAAGCTAACTCTATTTTCAAGATAAAATATGGGCATCAGGCAAACAATATAAAATCAGATTATCGATGTGCATGTGAGCGTAGGCATGTTACGTGTTCATGATATAATGGAGAGCACACATTATTATATAAGCGAGTGCGACTACAAGCACACATGTATGAACGAGCACCGAGCATACATGCATGCAGGGACTGTAAATTGTATGCGCGATGTCGATGATGCATACATATCAAAGTTCGTTGATGAGTCATATAGTTGTATGAAACCAAATGGGTTGATCGCAGTCAAAAATTACCAAAATCATGCCCAACTGCTTAAATAAGTCCCTGAACGGCAGTCTACTCTGCATTGTGTGAGCTGAAAATGATGTTGACTATCAGAACGATGGTATCGATTCCGATTCGATATGATCCGAAAAACCCGATCATCGATGCAATATGCAACACTAATGCGAACGTCTCGCCGGCGAGCTTTCGCAAAGCACGACATTAAACCGTGGGCGCAGACGTCGCTGCGTGAGAGGCGCGAAAGGCTCCGACTCCTCCCTCCGTCATGGGCCTGTCGCGAAGACGCCGTGTTACTGCCCTCCGACAGGCGAATGCGCATGTACCAGCGTCGCGGAGGCGCGACTGGCATTCGTCTTCGTACCTATCGGGGGCGACATTGTGTCCTCTTGCCGAACGGGACATTCGATGTAGACAGGGTGATACAAGGAAGTCCCAAATGAGGGAAGGTGAGTGTGTGTTTGGGTCAGGCAGACAAACAGGACGTTACAATTTCGGGGGTTCGGCTGCACCGTTACAACCATGGTCCCTCTTCTCTCGTACCCCCTTCTCCCCAAACCTGCCCACTCGTGCGCGAAGCGAAGAGTGGTCACCCCGCCTGTGGCATGGCGCACCCCTGCCGGGTCGTGGACTCACTCAAAATCTTCCTGTCGCTGTATACTGCCCCTTCACAGTGGACCCATGCTACGATAGAGGTGCACCCTTTTTTTTCGGAGGCGCTTCACCTTAGGAGCTCCGTATCACACCCGAAAACTGTGTTTGAGTGAACTGCAAGGGCAGCCCGATGAGCAAACCCATGGACTAGGCACTTAAAAAGTCATATTGCTATACAAGAATGACATTCGGACGATTTGGGGTTAAGGAGCCCGGCTATTCAGAAACGAAAAAGCCAAAAAAGTGCAACCTTTATCGTAACACGCGTCAGTGGGGCTAACACGTTTACTAGAAGTAGTGTATATTGGAATTTTCTGTTAGTGTTTGGCTGTATGAACAACCAATAGCGCATGTGCCTTTAAGTAGTAGGCGGTGTTTATTGGTACCCATGTTAAAAGTAGTATATGTTTCCTGTTTTGAACCATATATTTAGGACTGACAGTAGTATTAATTGCACGGGCATGATATTTCTACTTTGAACATCACGATTGACGACGCGGTCAGCCCCCACCTCCTCCCCTGGGCTTGCAGGGTCCATATAACGACGAGTGGGTGTTGTGTACTAACCAAATGCGGATGCGTCGCGGCATACTGCAGGCTCTTTCCACCGTTGGGCGCATGGGTGAGTAGTATGAGGTTACTTCTGCATACCGGAAATCGTACGTATAAAGTCCAGACTCTGCTGAGCAAGGCTTACCGTAAGACCCACTTTGGGGCGACGGATCCGAGATCTCCCACCCACACTAAGCCTCTCACAGCGTACAGGCCAAGAACCTCCTATGACGCCTACCACGGCCAGTCTTTAGAACCGCGGAAAGCGAGCATTGCCCACCGGAGGTCCCTTCCGGACGACCGGCTCAGCGAGGATCCCCTGGCTGCACGTACTGTGGTAATCGTTTTCAAGCTAAGGGTAAATACTCTGGCTGTGTCTTTGGCAGCGCTCTTTAACTGTATGTTTGTTTCGTTGGACGTCAGCATGTGGAACGAACGAAGAGTGACCCCACCCCTTATTGGGCATGGCAGCGCGTGGGTTCGGCGTCTACAACACGAACAGGAGATTGATGCGTCGCAGTGGCCTGCCTTCACCGACAGAACCACCGTTGGACGCACGGGAGGAATGCGCGAGACTACCCTCGTGCATGCCGGAGCTCGTACAGAGTCCGGACTCTGCTGAACGACACGTACCGCACGACGTCGTCACTGGGCAGGCTCCGTGCTCGCTCGCTCTTGCTAAACCTCTCACATAATACCTTACACTACCGGACCCTGTGGCGCTCTTGCCTCATCCATTCCATAGCAAAAGCTGGCCATGGTCTCTACGACTGTCAATCTTATACTGCCAAAACTCTTGTGAACTCTCGGGACCCCGGGCGGGTTCCACGCTAAAGCCTGATTTGCCCGTGGAACCTGACAAAACCCCAAAATAAAAAACATGGTTTTGGTTCGCTTTGAGAACCCTCAAAACGCCGTTTAAAAACCTGATCACAAAAACAATCGGTTCGGATTGCGCCGAACATTGTTAGTCGAGGCATTGCCGAACGTTTTTGTTTGTGATCACCTCTCCAATCGACTCCGCTTGGCCGACATAGGGGGGGAGAGCTGCTCAGAAAGGTGATCAGGTCATAACTCAGGTTAGGCGCCGTCTCACATGAGTGCCGCACGAGCTGGGCTGGCAGCAGACGTGTCAGGGCCCGGAAACTTTAGCGCGAAGTGCGTATTGGACGTGTGGAGGCTCGGTAAGAAGCTCCTCAACCAACAAGCGGAGAAGGTGGGGAAGATCCGCGACCTTTAGGGGCAATTCAAGACGCACAGTAAGCTCTACACGGCCCATCACGCGATTGCCAAGTGGCAGAAGAAGTACCACGGGCTCTGCTTGGACACGTTTAAAGCTGGCGACATCGTCATTGAGACGGACTTCATCGAGAAGTACTCCCACACCCCTCTCAGGTTTGTGGGTACGTGCGCAAGGCAAGACCATACTACCTTCATGGTGGCGATCGTCCGCTTCAGCCCGCAACTGTTGGAGGGGGGGGGGCAGGGTACACCTGGCCGAGACGTGGATCTTCGCTTCTCAAGATCCTCAGCACGACTTCGACTTCCATCTCCATGCCTTGACCCAAATCGCCAACCACTCCTTGCATGGAGACGGAAGCGCAGCAGCTGCCACCTATCGCGAAGGAGACCGGACGCCCTCTATGCGCATGTTCACGGACGGCTGCGCCAAACAAATACAAGGGGAGGCGCAATTTCCGATTTCTGTCCGACATTGTGCGGCAGTTCGGCTTCATCGTCGAACACTATTTTGCTGCGACCTCTCACTTCAAAGGCTGTCACGACGGCACAGGCGGGGTGGCTGACAATGCCATGAGCAACGCCGAGCTCCATGACAATCTCATCACTGGCGCGGACGGCGTGGTGCTCGTCTTGGAGGAGTACTTTGGCCACATCGGGGGCAAGCATATCTCGGACTACTTCGCAACTTGGTTTCCGTCCGTATCGCATTCGACATATATGTGCACGTGAAGCTCATCGACCCGCCACCCACGATATATAGGCCGAAGCCGGACCTCAAGGGCATCGAAGGTACTCACTCAACGTACCTTTTCATCGGGGCCAACACGGGAAGGTGCGATGAGCCTACCACGACTAGAGACATGGCTAAAGACTTGTCCTTGGCATCCGGAGTCTTCTCGGGGAAGGCGGAGGGGACGGGGCTCAGTGTGATAAGGGCGTGGACGGCGAAGCAGGGGGAGGAGGAGGAGAAGGAGGAGGAGGAGGAGGAGGAGAAGGTGGAGGATACCTCGGGTGGTACTAGGTGCTGCAGCAGGGTTAGGAGGATGAGCGCGAAGGCTAGGGTCCCCGACGAGGAGTCGGAGCTAGAGTTGGAGTCGGAAGAAGGGAACTAGGAAAACGAAGAGGAACAGGGCGATGTGTCGAGGGAGGCGCCAGCGGTTCGCGTGAGGAAGGTTCTCCTGAATCACCATGTGTTCACCTGTTTGGCGTCTTGTTTTTGCTCGGCCTGCCAGTTGCGTCGATACGAGGGGTGCTCTATACCCACAGCAAGTGCCCAGGGCTCGTCTCAAAGCTCGAAGCGGGCGTAGTGCAGGAGACAGTTATGCTGGATACCGGGGTGGCTACTGTAGTTGTTGGTAGAGTCCCTGCGAAAATCGTGTTCGGCAAGAGACAGAAAGTATGTTTGGCGGCGAGGGTTACTGGTACACAGGCAGGGGAGTCTTACTGCAGCGGTACCTAAAAGAGGAAGGGCCGCGTGGAGTTGTTGTGGTGAATGCGGGGTTTGTTTCAGAGAGTTTGGTGTTGTGTACATGACAATGCGTGTAACGTGTAAATTTAATGTTAAACCCGGGAATATTTCGGTACCATCCCCGCTTGCTGCGTTTTTGCATATTTGCTGCCGGAAAATAGAGAAAATCGTTGAAACCCGGACATGACGTTCGATTTGTTATCGTAAACTATGATATGATACCATAACTATGGCATGGGGTCATGTTAAAACAAAAATCAGAGTTTAGGGGGTGGTGGTACCGAACCGTCCCCTCCCCCCCAAACAAATCAGGCTTTAGAGCGAAACCCGCCCCCGGCACCGCACTACACGCGGACGTCTTGAAAACGCGCCGAGAGACGGAGGTGACGGCGGTCTACCGCCTGCTCAATCATGTCTCGCTCCTTAAAAGGTATCGTTCTATGTTTGTGTGATGTATAACACCGGTAAATATATTAATCGTACGAGAAGCATGAACGTTGATAGTCATATTATAGGTCATTACTTATTATGTTACAATGGTCTGGTATTGTAAAACATAGATTGTTTAATTAGCTACCATGTACACTCTCTAATAAAAGTATTAAATTAAGATAATAGGTGCCTCGTGGATCATGCGCGTGCTCGTGCTTACGCTCTATTTCCCGTCGCCTCTCTCTCTCTCTCTGTCCTCGTATCACCGTATATTTTACTAAATATTAAAGAAAACAGCACTATGTGCTGGTGGATGTCGATACCAAGAAAACACGTACACGCACTGCTGTTGTTGCTGTGAACCAAGGTGCGGGCTCGAACGAACAGTGTATAGTACATAAGTAGCAGTGTTAGTCCCGCAATGATAGTACGGAACCTTGCCGTAAAACAATATCCGCACTAACGTGCCCCCCCGAACTCTTCCGAGATGATAGTGCTGTACTCTGTAGGACGCAGTCTCGGCAACCGATTGTCACCGCACTAACTTAGGAACCCCCACCAAAGAGTAACTCGGGGCCACTGTATAATACAGTATAATTGCAGGAGCTTCGACCGCTTGCAACTCACGCCGGCGTGCAGCTCCAGGATAACGGCCAAGCAAAACCGCGGGTAGGCACAGACTAAATATGCCTCATCATGTACAGTATTCAATTCGGTACTCCTCACGAGTAGTGTGGCCCTTGTAAACATCTTATGGGCTTCGTATGACCGCAAAGGTCCTGGCCTAAAGGGGTCAAGCGAGGAGCTATTTGCCTCACCCAAAGCCGGTTTATTAAGAAAATAAAAATACGGGGATGATGATGAGCAGTCCCATGGCCAACGCCGAACTATACGCCCCAAATCACACACCGAAAAAAGCTTACTGTAGTGGGGAGTTCCTCGCAGTTGAGGAGGCATGTCGATCAGAAAATACAATAGACATTCATTAATGCCACCACCATTTTAGAACATGCGTGATGTATTGGGTGTTTCCTCAATGCAAGAGCCTAGTAACTGCCAGTCACCGCAGTAAACGCTGGGGTAAAAAACAATTTAATCGTTGAGCCTCAGCTTAACACTCCTCGGGGGTGGTTGTGCTGTCAGTCAAATAAACTTTGCACCAGCAGTCGACCCCACGAAGCTCTTCAAATAAAGAGCAACCTCCGTAACGAATCGCTCCAATCTCCTCTCTCTCTCTCGGCCGCCTGCACGATTATGGTGCACCCGCGTTGTACCTGAAGAGCCATTCAACCGCCGATGGTCAGTTCGTGACTGCGGTTGAAAAACAGATGCAGCTAGACACCGTCAGGTCGTACACAAACGCAATGTATCACTGCTGTTGTTAGCATCGAACTCGGCACTGTCCCTCCCTTGGAGGTATTTCACAATCCAACAGACCGTCCGTATTCCGTTCTTCTTTCCAGCCTTTGGGGTGCACGGAGTAGGTGCAAGCCGGAGTCAATCCGACCGCAAATCTTGCTTCTTGCGCCTTCCCTTCAACGGGTTTTCCATGGCAGTCAACGTTTTCGCAGCGCGACCGTTATGGCAGGGAGCATCCTGCACACAGGGTCGGTCCCACCTGCAACCCGACCACGAGGTACGTATGTGCGTCCGTGTCAGCGGCGGAGACATGGCCATGGCACGGTACGGGGGTGAAACCTTTACAGGTCGAAAACCCGATCCATAAACCTGGTTAAATACACACGATATTTTCAACCTCACTCGAAGTGCGCATACCGCTACAAGTATACCACAATACTTCGAGCACGCGAATGCAGGCCAGAAGACTAGTAATCAAGTTCTGGGCACAACGCCTGCTCTACTATATTTTGAGTAAAGTGTATCTAGAGCTCCCCATGCGCTGAACTCGAAGATCAGTAGGAAACCACTATACTGCTGCAGTAGCATGGCTCGACAGCGATAGGAGGTTAGTGCGTATGGTTTGCTTGCCATTCCACCCGCCAGTAGTTTCCGGCCCACGCACACCTGTTCTCTCATTGCCTCCATAATTTCACGAGTGGAAATCGTCTCTTCGTGTCCTTCTCCCAGCACACGTGTCCTGATCTCAAGCACTCTCTCGAAGAGAGGCATCACCTGATTGTATTTTTCCTGAAGACGTTCAGTATGCAACGTTGCGGCATTCGACGATGCTTATTAGACGCGAGCCACTATCGGCGTAGCACGGTTCCGTCCAACGTATGTTTGGCTGACGGCTTGCTTACCTTAGGGAATACCTTTGGAACAGCATAACGGTGTTTGCACACAGCTCGCTATGGGATTGTACCATTGGGGTGCACGTTCATATGTCACAATGTCATATTTAGGTGAGAAAAGCCGTCGTCAGGGGACACCCGGGGTACGTCCCCGGGATTTCCAGGTTGATGCAGATCTTCCAGCTGGTATTTGACCGTATGCTACGAGGTTAAGGACCTTAATGTCAAGAATCTCAGTATAAAGGGGTTAGGACCACGCAACGCCTGTTCACAAAGTGGCCAAGCGGCTCACACGTGAGCAAACCCTACGCCCGGGTAAGCTCGGGGTGTCCGCGGTTCGGAGCGGGGTGGAACATGACCTCATGCAAATAATTTCGACGGCACCGTCAACAACACGCAAATACGTACGATGTAGCGAGGAAGGGCAATCAATGATCCTACGTATTCCAGGTGAGACTTATTTGACAGCCTCAACAAACAATGCATTGCTTCTCAGTCCTCGGTTTCGCTCTTAAAATCAGCACAAAGTTTGTGTCGTCGCACTAAATCGCTCGCCCAACACCCTGACTACACCCGCCGCCCAAAACACCTCCCTTGAGCAATGTCATCCGTATTGCAATGCCAACTACAGTACAAGTGCCATAAACACTGTCGTACAAATAAGAAATTCCTCCCTCCCGCAACAAGAATTTCGGTTCGTCGTTTGGTGCTTACCAGCATGTTCAACATCGCTGCCCAGTGGTGTAGCGGCCATGCGAGGATAATATTATCTCGCCCATACACCGCTTCAAAAATCGAAACGGCACGCGCGGAGCAAGTTTCAGCCTCCTCGAACCTCTCCTGCAAAGGGAGCGGGAATATTCGGCATGAAGGAGTAAATTAGCGAGAGGTGATAAAGAACCGACGTAGGGTAAAATGTGATTGCATGCTACCAGTTTTCTCCAACCGGTAACTCTAGCGATCCTACTACGGTGGTAGGAGGTAAACAGCTAAAAAACCGCTCTATCGACGACGGATATTTCACCAAGCTGATATTTCCTGTCATACGTGGCTTTCTCAATCCAATCCCCAGCCAGGTGTTTAGAGGAATACACCCCCTAAAGGGTGTGTTAATAGTGCTGCAGCTGTAGCTGTGGGTTGGTCGTTTGCGAAGTTGTGCGTGTTTGTCCGAGACTGTCAAGTGTGTGGTTTAACGCGTGTTTTGTGCATGCGAAAAACAGATAAAACACGAACACAGCGATTCATAGTTGACATACTTCGTTATCAAAAAGACACCTATACGCGAAGGCCAGCCAACTCAAATGGCTAGCTACAGCGCTACAGAAGGGACGGGTGCTCGGTAAGATCACCCTGCGTGTACGCGCACCCCACACACTACGACCTGGGTGCCAAAGCTTTGTTTCCGCGTATCAAGCTACTCCGACCACAACGGGCCGCAACTAAAAGGTGCGGGTAGATATCATAAACCGTTCGCCACTCTCCTGGACACGGCTCCACATCACAAGTCGCGCTTGCTAGCCAATGAAAACAGGTTATATACGTATTGCTTCCAGATTTAGAAACAATCCGCCTGCACCCGAACATCCGCGAGCGGGATGTTCCGCAAGAAGATTGTCGTACAATACCCGGCGTATGGAACCAAGCCGTCTGCGATGGCTCTGCGACGCATGCAACGATAGGAGGGTAGCAGGCTTTCGCCATGTGTTCGCCAAACTCTTTTTGTCGGACGTGGTTACTAATCAGAGGAAATATTACTTGTTGTTGTCATACGAGCATTTTAATTTTTAACCGTGTTATTCGGTTTACCTACCTGGGGTATGGGAATGTTCATCGGGTTGGCCTTTCGAATATTACGAAAAGCCGGGTTTTGGGTGAGTCATAGAGGGTCCTCAACTGCAGGGTCTCAACTAGTTTAGAACCGCATGCCTGCCGTGGCGTGCCTCTCGCGTCGCCACCGCCGGGCAATAAAGTAACCGGAGCATAGCGGTCGACTATAATTTCTTTAACCACGACGCGTGCCTACGAGTTGCTTGTGGTCAAATTATTTGTCAGACCGGCGGGGGACTCTTCTACCCGGGAATTAACTCCAGAGCATCGCTTTCATTTGGCAATGTGCGCCCGCTCTACACCCCGGTCGTGGGACTCTTTATCCGGTTGCCTATCAACATTTCTCAAAGGCAAGGCTTCGGGGTGTTGTAGAGAACTTCTGAAAGGAGACGAGCCTCGGAAACACGTAGAGCCTCCTCGTTACCGTAGGATTTTGGTGCAATTCCATTTGGTGCAATGCCGTATGATGGCTTTAACATGACCCTGAAACATGTTGGGAAAAATGTGTACTTTAAGCGCCGACACACATGCACACAGTTGTCTGAACGTGCTTCCGAACAGGGGCCTTGCAAGCTGCGACCTCTACACCTGTCAGGGTTTGTACCCCGCACGGAAGGCTATAATCGTCGAGCACATAGTGACACCTACACCATTGACGAGGTTGTTTGTAACGAGTAGTACTCGCGATCGCAGTTTTTTCACACGCTACTTGCAATGCCAAGTTTCGACGAAATGCCCGATATCGCAGCTGGGGTGTGATTTTGGTCTCAAGACACCTGGTATTAGCTTATATACGCAGCAACTTCTTGTACACAGAATCCTGTTTTCACCTGAAACGCCAATACCGACGACAAGTTGCTGAGGGATGCGGCCACGTCAGGGTGGTCTGGGCCGAAAATCTCTTCTCGTAAGCCCAAAGCCCGCTCCAGCAGCGCCTGGCCTTCGACAAACATTTCCTGGGGTAACAAGCAACAAGGTGTAAAAAAGTGCTCGACCACGTCAGACCCTTTTGCGAGCCAAGTAAAGTAACCGAACAAGACGAGAAGTGCGACCTTATCATGGTACTAGGAAAACATTGTCGTACTACAGGTACCGCCATGCCGCACGCCCCATGTGGTACACCTTCACACAGCGCATTTAGACTCAAACCCTACCAAGATGTGTCTGTCGTACGAGAGGGGTAGCACTCTTTGGCCGAAGTTTTCCGACAAACGTGGGGCTCTCCACTGCCGAACTATATCCAGTACCGTAGGACGTTCCTTTGCGTTTTACAATAAGACGAAGAGATACACTCCAATCCATCAAGTCGTCCAACGTTTCGTTGTCGCTGGAGAGTTAGATTTGAAGCCTGATACAGAACCCCCCAGACAAAAAAGGCGGACCATAACCGTGGCGTGCGCCTACACCGAGATCTCGGGCTTACACCGTGTCGTCGGTCCGCGTACTCGTCACTCGTCGATTGCATCCCTCGGAAGTCCCAACAGCAGGACTGCCAGCTGGAGAACTCCAACACGCCGACTAGCTACTAGTTGGCTACGTACCTAGGTACCGCCTTTTAGTTTGTTTCACGGGGACCTCTGATGAATCTCTGCGTCTTTGCAGTGGTCTAACAGGTAGAGGCGTGGCTCGACGTGTGGTGGTGGGTTTTTACGGATATCAATCAAGTCGGTTACTTGGCTTACTCTAACACGGAGTTAATACAGGGGAAGACATTCGACAATTACAAATATGATGTGTAAATATAAGGGCATATATGTCTTTCAAAGGCCGAGCGCGGTTTCGATGTCCAGGTCTCCCGGTCATGATAACAACGCCTGAATTCCTGCCAATTAGTAACAGAGGCAGGTCCAGCGGTACGCATGACCGGGCTGGGTGGGGTCGGCACGTGCTGGGGAGCCAAGGTGCGATAGACAGGGTAGACTTCAGACCCCAGCAATAGTTCTCGCCTGGCGGGGCTCCACAATCGAGCAACTGCTGCCAATATGCTAGCAAAACAATTCGGAATACATACACAGATTTCGTGCATGCCTGATCTTTGGGTGTTCGCATATCGGGTGGCGGGTACACTGTATGTTTCGTCAAAACAATGTAGGTTTGTCAGTTGGGCGTACTTCACGGCCAGGTTAATGCTGGGTAGCGGGGAAATCCAACTAGCTTACTGAGTAGTTTATCCGTTATATCAGAAACATAAAACACACACCCAGCCACAACGTACGCCAGTCAGGTGTAAAGACGCACAACACCGCAAAAGCCGGTACGCAGCAACTGCAAGACCTAAGTCAATTGGTATCTAGTTGGCGACTTCTACTGAGCCCACTCACAGACGTACACAGCCGTCGTTTCTCCTCGTACGGAAAAAATAAGTACCGCAATACCGTAGCGTAATATAGGTACCCATTGCAGCCTCTGAAACCGGCCACGCCGGAAAACCAAATCAAGTCGCTCGACGCTTGCCATTCATATGCCAGATAGCACGCACAAGGTGCCAATGTTCGCCTCGCAAGCGGTTCTTAGCAGGATGCAGCCAACTCTTCGTCCGACTCGGCCAACAACTAACGGCGGTTCGAGCTTGGTGCAAGGAGTGCGTGCCTGGTTGTTGGCGAAAAGCCAACGTGCTCCGTCCCGCCAGCGTAGTGATGCGAGGGTCTCTGGTCATTCTACGGCCATGCACGACAACGACTGCATCTCTCTCCTACCTATCGTAGCATGCTGTCGCTTGCGCCGGAAGCGCCCACAGATGTTTCTTAATGTACGTATACCTGGAGTACTATTCCACGCCGCATATGTATCGATGACGTCTCGCATCTGTACTTTCACGGAGAGCAAGACCACGCACTTGTTGTCATCGACCTTTCAACACGACATTTCTCACCCCGAATGTTTCGTTTTGAGCTCCGCGTTTTTTGCCCGTGGTCACCACTACGCAATTCGTTTTGGGGACAATGGCTACGCGGGATAACCTACACGAGCGGTCGTAGACAGTCGCAAACTTGGCTTGCAACTACACGTTTCGAGTGTTGTTGCTGTAGTCACCTGACTAGCCAACAGCTGCCCTCGGTTGTTGAGTGCCGATGCCACGTCGGGATGCTTCGGATACACCTTCTGTTTTTTGCGGATGTCCATTAGTCGCCTATAGAGCTGTTCGGCCCTGGCGTAGTTTGCCTGCACGATCAAGCAGTGAGCGGTTGTGATACATTCGATTATTAAACCCCACAAACGCCACATGCACGTGAAAGCCCTTGTAATCTTCCTTGGAACTAGCATCCACTAGTCTCACTTGCCCGGACACTCGAAGTGGTCGCTGGGTACCGACGAAACTAGGCACGCTGTGAGGAAAACGCATGCGCGAAAAAAATCCAAGCAAACCGAAATCTCGGAACAACGACGTTCCTACATGACCCGCAAAATACCTGCGCCGACTCACTGGGCGGTATTACTTCATCAGCGTGCTCTAGACCCAGCACCGTTTCTCGTGTGGACATCGCCGGCTCATAGAGTGACTGCGCCCCAACAAGCTTGGTTGTTCGTCGATAGGAGTTATCTATGAAAATCTATATGGAGGCACTCGTGAAGCTAAATAATCCGTCGATACCATACGCGGTCGTTCTATGCACAAGCAGGCTTTTTGTTGATTAGGCTGTTGATTCACACCACCATACCTGGCGAGGGCTACTGGAGCGTGCCACGATAGAGGTGGACCGGTATTTTCTGGGGCTCCTCACTTTAGGAGCTCTGTACCTCACCCACATACTGGTTTTGAGTCAGGAAAAAGTGCAACCCGATAAAAAAAACAATAATACTGCAAAACAAGGATGACACTCTGACGATTTTGGGTTAAGGAGCTCCGTCATTCAGAAACCAGAAAAGCCAAAACGTGCTACCTCTCTCGTAGCATGCGTCCTTTGGTAGTTTCAGTATACCTGGTGTGTCAAAGCCGCTCAGCACTCGTGCCATTGACGGCTGTTTGTGTCAGACAAGCTTTACATTACACAATGAAAACGGCCTTTCGCATGTGGTTTCTAGAATTTCAAAACTTTGAACAGCCTTTTCATCGGGTTTCCTTCAATTCAAACGTTTGAGCTGTTTGTGTCCGTAACAACAGTGTTTGTGGTCGTCCTATAAAACAGCAAATACTAGTTGAAACATGGCGACGATAAGAGCAGGTTCCCGCAAACACGATTCAAGAGTAAGTGCTCAAAGCAACAGGTCGAACCTGATTGTGCAGCAACCCCGCCAGCCCGTTAAGTGAAACTGCCACGTCGAGGAGGTCCGGGTTGAGCACATTCTCTTGTATAGCCAAGGACCGCTTGTAAAGCACCTCAGCCTCGTCGAACTTGGCCTGCACCACACGCGGTCGGTTGGTGCAAAGTGGTGTCGAAGACAAATCTGAGCGGGAATTATCATACGTATACCGACAATTCCAAACGCGGCCAGGGCAAAGGCAAACAAAAAACGTTTTGAGCGCACTGTCGCTCACGCAAGAAGTCACAAGATACGACTGTTACCGGGGGCACCGCCACATCGCTACTGGAAATATAGCTCCCATGATTGTGCCTGTAACGGCAGGTATAACTGTCGTCGTTAACTAGAACGATATCCAACCATCGTCGTGCTTATAACCTTTGAATTCCATTACACCTGGTGCATACGCTTGGTAGTTGACCCACGCCACAATAGAGGGCGCACCATATTGTTTCTGAGGCTCTTCACTTTAGGAGCTCCATATCACCTCCCGAAAACTGATTCTGAGCAAAACTGGAAGGGCAGCCCGATGAACAAACCCATGGACTAGGCATTTAAACAAATCATGCTGCTGAACAAGAATGACACTCCGGCACTGTTGGGTGAAGGAGCCCCGTCATTCAGAAACAAAAAAGAGAAACAGAAGTGCAACCTCTATCGTGGCACGCGTCAGTTGTGGATATTTGTTTGGGCTTTACCAACACCTCATCGCGATAGTTATCGTACAAGTCTAGAAGCCAAGTTTGGCATATACTTGTTGTGGACGTTTTCGGCAGCCCACCCAGCTATTACAATATTTATTTACCTCGCTATAGGGTCGTCCGCGCCTATTAACAGACAGCAGTCAAGAAGAAAATATGTGGCATGTCTAGGGAGAGCTTCTTTGTATCTGTCGACAACGCGTGCTACGATAGAGGTAGTAATAGCGCTTTTTTTTTTGTTTATTCCCGAATGAAGGGTTCCTTAACCCAGTCAGAGCTGGAAACGGTTTTTAGGGACAAAACACCTTGGAACTAGTGTACGATACGTTTTGCGGTAGTAAAAGGATTAACCCAAATTCGTCAGCAGGGTGTCATTCTTGTTTTGCAAATCGATTGTTTTGTATGCATAGTTCATGTTTTTTTATCGGGTTTCACATTTGGTTGACTCAAAACCAGTATGTGGGCGAATGAAGTACAGAGCGCCTAAAGTGAGGAGCCACGGAAGAATAATGGAACAACACCTCTATCGTAGCACGCCTCCAAAACCAGTTTCTTTTGTGAGCTACATACCTACAAACCGAGGCATGGTCCGGTAAAGGTGTTGGTCCATGTTTGTTTATGAGGCTCCTCCCTTTAAGAGCTCTGTAATTCACCCACATACTGATTTTGAGTCAAGCGAAAGTGCAACCCGAATTATAAAAAAACCCATGAACTATGTATACAAATCAATACCATTGCAAAACAAGAATGATACCCTGACGAGTTTAGGCTAAGGAGCTCCGTCTTTCTCAAACAAAAATGCAAAAAAAGCTGTCTCTATCGTAGCACGTGACCAACAACCTCCTCTTCTGACTGGCCTGGTAAATGTCAGGTAGCCCCCCCGCACACCTCTTTTTGTTTTCATTGTTGATAAACACCAGGTCAACGTGAAGGAATGTTTACCGTCAGCGGTGTTCTGGACAAGCCATTGTCACAGATCTCG
>JAYJME010001815.1:0-15231 GCA_036873775.1 Costaria costata
CATCGTTATAGTATTTATTGTCGTCGTAGGGGCTACGGACCCGGGTACATGGTCTCACACGAACGGGTTGTGAGAGTTGAACGAAGGGTTGATTTGGTCTGCGGGCCATCTGATTAGATTGTTCCTGTTGGAACCTGTTTTGAATCCACAGTTGCTGTGGATCGATCAATCCTGTAGCCACTTGCATATTGGACTCGACACCAGAAGACCAGGGTGCAACTTGCATACGTCAACCCATCGTTGGTATGTGTTTGCCCCTGTTCCGACCCCGCAATGCTGCATGTGGTTCACTTTCCGCAGGAAGCTGGAGGGTAACAGCGACCTGCAATGCTTACCTCCCACGTAAGAGCAGGTCGAATTGCGTTGGTTTGGTCGTGAAAGGAGCACACGTGATTTGACCGTGGTTGGGTATGGGTATAATCATCCTTTGTCGTAGATATTTGGCCTCTTACCTGCCTCCAGGGCTTGGAAAAGTAGGGCACGACTTTGTGGGTCGAGATTATGCCGTTCAAGGCAGGCGTGTCGCGTTGAAGACGAACGTATCTGCTCACCGCACGAAAATCGATATTTCAATCTGATTAGATGTGTACCACGCTTTTCTTACGTCTGCCGCTCGCGCCTGCCTACCTTATACCGAACGACATTGCGCCGGTGCTTTGCACCAAATGCCGTCAAACGAACACACTTGGGTTCATCACGCACTGCTGGAGAACTGCAGACAGTCTCACCGAGTCTACGTCCCCTCCAGTGTTCTCGGCGCGAAAACCAAATGTGGTAAGCCATGCCTAACAGTCACCTCCGGAGTTGCCTACTACTGCAATATACCTACAATTTCATATGTGGCAGTTTGTACCTGACCCCAAACCCGCTGTCAGTCATACGGGGTAGGTAGATAACGTATACGTACCATAAGGCATATGGAGTTCCTGATTTAATGGGATTATCTTTATATCAGGAGTCCCGCCAGTCAGTCGTTGTTCGGCCAGATAGCACCGCCCTTGCCGTAGTACGGCTCAGAAAATCCGGTCAGGGGATTCAGTAACCTTCGTCTGAGGCCAAGTCAATACATATTTCCTTCGATTAGATGTGCTAGTCCTCATACCATCCTGGCGCTACGAACCACAAACCGTGGATGGGTCTGTGTAACGTGTTTTTCCGTATTTTTCACAGACTGGTACCATGATAGGGAAAGCATTGTATTACGGGGGACCATAGTTAATAGGACCTACTGTAGACACAATAGAACCTACTGCAGACACCAAAACCTATATATTCACCTATTTTTGTTAACAATATTTGGTCATTTTTGCTATGGTCCCCCGTAATTGCACTTGTTTGACCCAAATATCACTGGGAATGGACGAGGCTCCACAACATAGAGACTTCCGAACCTCGCCCAAGCCTCAGTTGTCGTTTGCACTAACTTTTTGTTTGTGCCTACGGCACTGTATTCTTCGGCTGGTTAACCGTACAATTCGGGAAGAAAAAACAGTTTTCAGAGCTCTTCGAGCGAACAGCATAAGAGTCTATCGTCGAACAACACCCCTGCCACATAATTTCCCCATTGAGGCGTGTTTTCATGTGGACAAGTAACGTACACCGTGTAGTGCGTTGGAATATGACGCGTGCTACGATAGACGTAACACTTTGTCGCGTTTTTGTTTCTCTGAATGACGGTGCTCCTTAACCCAAACTCGTCGCGGGGGGGAGGAGGGTGGTGTCATTCATATTTCGCAGTATGATTATTTTGTAGTCCATGGGTTTTGCTCATCGGGTTGAACCTTTTTTTCGGTTTACTCCAGAGCTCCTAACGTGAGGAGGCCTCAGATAACAATTAGAGCACCTTTACCGTTGCGTGTATCACGTGTATCCATAGTATGTAACGGTTGGTGGCTTGGCGGGTGTGACCCGTGCAACGGTGGGAGTTTCACTGTTCAGGAAAAAACTGTTAGCACTGACGGGGGCGTCTCAACGAATCTATGACGGGTGCGACGATACAGCAGAGGTATCACGGTTTGGCGTTTTTTGTTTCTGAATTACTGGGCTCCTTAACCCCGTTAGAGCCGGAAACGACTTTTGGGGACAAAATACTTGGAAATAGTGTGGGATACTTTTTCCGGCGGTGAAAGGGTTAACCCAAACTCGCCGGAGTGCCAGTCTCGTTTTGCAATATAATTGTTTTGTATACGTATCTATTAATAGGTCAAACAAGTATTTTCTTATCTGGATTGCACTTTCTAGTTTTTCAGAATAACTTTGTGCAGGACATATTTGTTTATGAATGACTGGGCTCCTTAACCCAATATCATCGGCGTGCCATTCTCGTTTTGCAATATAATTGTTTTGTATATCTGTAGTTCTCGCTTGCTTCTTCTGTAGTTCTCGAACCATGGAAGGCTCAAACCTGAGATTAGCCTTTAGGTCGACTAGTTTCATCCGATCAGAACCCCTCAGAAGAGTGACTATACTTGTTAGTTTACAGTCTTCAGCGTTTAGGCATTGTTTTATCCCGCGATATAAAATATGCACCAACCCTGGCATAACTTTGTCACGCTGTCCGAACAAAACAACCCAAAATCCGATTGTGGAGAAGGAACGGGCCACTCGCTCGAGTGTTGCCATTGCGGGGTATTGAACAAATCGGGGAAGCCCCGCTACATCAGCACTATTAATAGTTGTGCCAGTCGTACGGTGCCCCTTTAGCCAGCTGATTCAGGAACCCTTCGTGAATACATTCGAGCTCTATTCGAAGGCTAAAATAGCTCTCTATCCCTATCGCGCCGCGCGTGATGGCTTATTCCTGTAGTACCACTCTCTGGTTCGAACCATGGAAGGCTCAACCATGGAAGGCTCAACCATGGAAGGCTCAAACCTGAGATTCAGACGGATCCAACTCGTTCGTCGAGGGACGTAAACCAGACGATCTCGCGTTTTAGTCGCTGCGTTATTATAGCTCGTAATGCTTTTAACGCCGTGTTTGCTTTATTATTAATAGCACCGCTCGTCCCTCTTCTGTATACTACGAAAAATCTCCAAGTACGAGCTTGGCCGGTGATACGAACGCCCTTCCCCGGATGTTCAACAGAGGTGATGGGGCGAACCCTGCACAGCACCAAATATTAATGTAGATTTTGGTATGCATGTTTGCCTTAAAGCCCCCGCAACCTGTTTTCCGACGACTTACGCTGATTGTACTTCGCACGTTTATATCTGCGTGTAAATTGGCGAAATATCCTTGGCCTTATGATTGCATTGTATTCCCCGGAGGTCCAGTGCGTGTGGCATTTGTCCTTTTTCACCACCTCTCATGATGCTATTAATAGAATGACGGTACGCAAGCAGTTGCACTCGACGTGTACCAGGGGGGCTCAATTAAAGTCTTCATATACTTGTGCATGGCAACAAACCCTATTAATAGAACCAAACGACATCATTTCCCTGCACAATCGCTACATACCTCCATGCTGTTTCCCGATCGATGCCCTGCCCAGAGTGCCCGGAAGATCCAACGTGCGACGAAGATGGCATAGCTTGCGAGTGCAAGCCTGGACACGAGGGGTACAGCTGCGGTGCGTGCTAGAATTGTACCCCCCCTAAACGTTTCAAAGGAGCGCCAACGGTATTATTGTTCCAAAGTGTGCCAGAGGTATTCGTTTATGGGAAAATTCCAAAGATTAAACCGTAGGTTCACGATGGTGCTCTGTTTCACTCCTGATAGGCTAACGTACGGCACATCCCGATGATGTATGCATTTGTTGGTAGACGGTCGGCATTGGCTGTGCTGCCTGCCATTGCCCTCAACAGCAACAAATGGTGAATTGGCGGAAGGAAGGCGGGTGCGTTCCGACAAAGAAGATCGGCAAAAACGCCCGCATCGGCTTCAGGCTCTCGTGTCAATTAGCGCCGTGGTCGCAGTCGCTTGTGCCATTCGCCCCGTATCATGGGCGATTGGAATTGTTTCAGAACAAAATGGGCCGTGCGCAACAGATACAACAACTTATGATGTTCACAAACAAACTTTCTGTCTGAAAAAAACTGGAAGAATAAGTTGTTCTTTGGGGGTCTCTCTCACGAAACAAGGCGTGCGGACCATGATCACAGTTTAGGTATGCTGCGCTTGAGTACTGTCGCGCAAGAGCCGCCATATACTTCACAGAAAACCTTTCTCACGGCTGTCCACATAAGATGAAAGGAGGGGCTTCTCCGGCATGCCTAACTGACCTGTACACCCCACGCCCCAACGCCCTCAATCTCGACATGTGATCCTGGTTGCTCGTTCTGCGTCACCGCCCCCAGCTGCGCGTTCTGGGCCATCGCTAACAGTGGGTCGTTCTTCCGAAGATGTGATCAGAGCTTTCTCGTGCCCAGCCCCCGGTGAGCGTTAGTCGCCCTTACGTACGGGCATTGTGTGTGGCTTTGGATCTACGCCGAATCTACCGTCCAACCGTTCGAGTGCGTAACGCTCGACGATGGTGCCGTGTTGGACACACTGGTAGACATTGTAGCCACTATGCTGGTGCGTTAGAGACAGTGCTGTTAGCTGTCTGGTGCACTCAGGGCTCCTTCCAAGACCGTTTTAGCTTATGTGCTGCACGCGGGATTCTGACCCCTCCAAGCGAATTTGGCCCGCCGCACGATTGCTGGATTTCGCGCTTGTAGAGTTTCTTAGCACAATTGACTCATGCTGAGATAGAGGTACACCCTTTTTTTTCTGTGGCTCTTCACCTTAGGAGCTCCATATCACACCTTTAATAAAACTGTTTCTGAGTAAAACAGAAGGGCAGCCCGGGGAGAAAAAGCATGGGCCAGGTTTTAAAAACCAATCATATTGCCAAACAAGAATGACATTCGGGCGAATTTGTGTTAAGGAGCCCCGTTATTCAGAAACAAAAAAGCCAAAAGGTGCATCTTTCGTAGCACGCGTCAATTGTTGTGCATTATGTCCGTACACGAGGTTCATATGTTTCGTCTCGCATTTGCTACCCCTGTGAACGATAGATGTTTCTACAATGCAAGTCGATGTCCATCTGTGCAGCACGATCATCGTCGTTTCATGATATAGGCACTCGTCCTGTCATTGCCGGTGATTTGATAATTGGAAAACTCCAGCCACTTGATGCCCTTGGCTGCATTCTTAAAAGCATCAACGGCAGACACGTGAGGTCGAAGCACCCAGAGGCGCGATATGAACTTTGGTTCGCATTTAGTTTACATTCGATTACGTTTTACAAACAACGAAACGTTCTTGTCGTCACTTCGAAGCAAGGTTGACTATGCGTCAGCGGTAGGCTGCCATCCATGCCCGCGATGACGCTAAGGTTCGAATCCGGGCTGGCGTATGTTTGAGGACAGAACGTTGTTCTGGGTAATGTTATGTCGCCGAAAGTGCCAGAGAGCGAGCTGGCAAGCACTCCAGCCGAATCGGATTGCAGGGCGAACGCTGACCGCTATCCGTGTAGAAAGGACGACTCATGTGATCACGGTTTGCCCAAATGGCAGCGGAGGGGAAACCCTCCCATACTTTGGTATGGATCGAGCTAGCTCGTATACGTGGTTGCGAAGCTGATGCAGCAAGTGTGAACGGGATATGTGCCAAACGTTTGCATGAGGCCTGTCAGGTGAACTGCTAACCGTCCATAGGCACACCTTGTTTCAAAACATCAGCTCTAAGCCACGATACACAAAATCGATCCCTATCCGTCCTCCGACTGTGTTTAGATTGGTGCATGGGAAGCACGTTTCATCATATATATATGCAGGATATAGGCGCCGTCGTGTAAGGAGGCGTACCTGTATACCCAGGGTTTCAACTGGCGTGATACCCCAGGATGATGAACATTGGACAAGTATGTATCTATGGCAGAGGGAGCTAGCTCCGGTGTCACTACGACGTTTTGGCCACTCGTGCGATTTACCCACTACCTCTCTCAAAAGTAGGAGTGTTTGTTTGTGTTTTTGGTGCAACGAGATAGAAACAAACAGGAGGTGCTGAATACGGTGAGTTTCACTAGTCTAGCTGCTTCAGGGTGCATAGAAAGGGTGCAATCGCACTTCCGAGTGGCTCTCATCGGCGGCAAATACACGATCCAAAGGTGCCCCCCCCCCCCGTGCTATAGTATGATACCAGTCACAAGATCACAGGCAGGTCTCTTGTCTGTTCAGAATGAGTGACCGCGTGAAGCAGAGTTGACCCGAGCGCAACCTGTCCGGTTACGGTCCACGTACTTCATGCGCGCAAAATGACGAAGTAAGACGAACGTCCAAAGGAGATTTGTGGATGCGGAGATACACACAATGACATGACGATCCACGTTTCGAACAGGACAACCAGACGCCGTGAACGAAACCAGTAAGACTGTCGTTCACGAATACCGACGTCATCACGACACACAAAACCTGTTGTACACGCTTCGCATCGGACGGTCAGAATCGTGAGACGATAAGGGTACGTAGGAAGCACGCTTTGGAACCGTTATATCTGATTCACGGGGTTCTTCACCCAAGGATTTACACAGTATCGTGTTTAAAACTATCATTCATCCTGTACACCTACATCCTGAGGTTGAACACCCAGCTTTTCTCAGATTTAGGTATCGTGTGGGATATAGAGATTCTCAAGTACACAGCCTCGGATAATTCAGTTTCACCCATATGGTAGCACGTCTCCCCCACTATTGTGTCCGCAACACGCTGAACGTGTTCCAAATATGAGATTCGAACATATATACTTCGTAAATATAGTATGTACCTATGTACATATATAGAGTAATATATCTATCTATATCCTATCCCTACATATATGCCAATCCAAACGGCACAAAGGCCTTTATAAATGTCAATCTTGATCCCAACACATGAATTCGTTACACACGGCCCCCCTCAACCCATGTACCAACCCCACACCCCAACGCAGGTCCTCCGGTATAACACACCGCCTATGGAGAAAACCCGTTCTTGGAGATTGGTTTTGGCATCGGCATTGCGTGGGAATGGTTCCGATGTATGTTCTCAGGACGCAACTTCTGCGATAGAGCTACGGGAACCAAACGTAACTGGCTGGCGGGGTGGACCCGTGACCAAAGTAACCGTATCTGGTAAATAAAGCGTGCGCACGTTGGACCGGCTCACGAACAACTGGTTGGCTTAAGAGCCGAGGGTTGCGTGACGTGCTTCGAGCTCTGGATCGGCAAGTACTTTCCTCTGGGGGTGGTGATACCCGAGGCCTGAATCTCAAACAAAGAAAACCTTGGCCTTGGCCCCATGATAGCTACGGACTTCGACAGATTTGTACGGTTGTCTTACAGCGGACAATCGGCGTTTTGTTTCGGCCGTTGAGCCGTGCATCCTGCACTCGTGCTGCAGACTTCGACACATATGTACGTACGAACGTCTCGTCGCGGAACTTCGGTCATTAGTCACGCGGTTCTGCTTTTACGGTAGTTGTTGTTCAGGTTCATGCGAACTGTGTGAGACATGTTCAGGAGGAATTTTGTTCGTCCACCTCCGGCCGTGAATTCGCCAAGTATGAGACCTGGAAATGACACTGGCACGTAACGGCTGGACGAGACTCGATCGGTTTTTGATTTGTTTTGTGTCTTAAGGTCTAACTTTTAAAACGACGAACATATTTTCGACTCGACTTGGACGCCGTCTCTGCGTGGTTACCAACGATGCTCAGTTCATTGAAAATGTCGCTCTCCGCAGGTTGTGCGGCCGCTTGGAGGCATGAAATCATCGTTTTGAAAGCATCTAGTGCAGCCTCAGGGTTGCCGCCCGTTGTTGACAGTCAGTCACACGCATCCAAAACACATCGCTTTTTTCTATCTTTCCCGCCTCACGTGATCACGGGCGGCCATTCACGCAGTCTGACAGCTGCCTTGGAGGCTTAAGAGCTGTAGCTGAAATGCTATAGCGGATTCCGGAATATGTTTCTCTCTACCCCTCCTCCGCGGAGCGGTTTTGAATGATGCGGATTCCCCCCCATCTGCCCTGGGATGGGGCGGTATACATATACCAGAGATATATTATTTTTTGAATATATCGACTGGGGGATTTTCCGATTTGTTGTTCCCACAGAAGTCCGCTTGCCTCTAACGGCAGAGGTGTGACAGTGTGCTTTGACAAACTGCACTTGGATGCGTGCTCAATCACAGAGGTACCTTTGACTTTCGCGCGCCGAGGGTGTGGCTCTTCTTGCTCGTCTAAATGATGAACGGCTCGTGTTCACCATCAGACCAGGCTAAATTGACATGCCGCCTCGTTGCGGACCCGACTCCAGGGTTAGGCGGAAATGCGTCAACACGTATCGAATTGATTTGTCGGCTGATTAGAAAATGAAAGGTTATGACAGTGGACAGTGGCAAACGATTCCTGAGCTGCCGGCTTGGACGCATCGATATCGAAATTAACCGGCCATGCAGGTCGTCTTCGACGATGTCATGTGTGGGAGGGATGTGGTTCACGTTGGTTCGTCAATGTGCCCCGCGCCTCATCACTCCAATCTTCATGCATAATTCAGTATATTCTCGACGCGTCAAGCAGTCTTCCCTGGGGATGGTAACTGAGCTGAGCGGAACCAAGTAGTATGCTAGCATGATCGAGGAATAAAGCGCTTTTGCGGGAGACTAGATAACCCTAACTCGTGTTGCAGACGGTGTGGTTGGATCCATGTAGATAAGTTCCGGCTAAGATGGGGCAGTTTTGGTACGGCCAGAAATTGCAAAAAGTATCGGAGGGGGGAACTAGCCGTCATGGTTCCGTGCAAGGAACGAACGTGTCTACAACAGAAAACGCACTCAACGTTTGACCCGTTATATTGCTTCCTTCCCCTCTATCGTCGACCCCAACGATCGAGGGGCGCCGAACCGGTCGGCTCTAGGAGATGTCGTAGGGCTTTGCGCGTACTCCGCGATTTGAATGTGAAACAGATCCTCAAACGTGTCACAGATCGATGATCGATGGGTGTTCTGCTTTGCGCCCAACATGGAGTTCGTCAGGTCTTCTCGAACCCTACCAGTGAATCTACGCGAGCACGTGATAATCGCCTCCATTGTTAACGATATCTCGTTTGTAACAAAACTCCAGCACATGTATAATAATGTGCAGTTATGAGGATCTCCCTTTGTTCTCTTTCCTACCTTTTCCCGACCCTAGAGCTTGGTGGGCTACACAGAAATAAGCGCTTAACCTGGAAGAAGATCAAACGTCAGGCTTGGTTGACCAACCAAGCGACTACCTGATGTCTGCTTGCTTTTCCCGCAAGACTTCCCTCCGACTGGCTCGTGATCAGCGTGGGTCTGATGGCCTATGCGTTCGTCGCATACCAGAACTATATTACCGGGTTTTCGGGGTCGCAGTGTCCCATATACTTCTCCTGTACCGTGAGGCTCTTCACTTTGGAAGCTCCGTATCACACCCGAAAGCTGTTTTTGAGTAAACTGGAAGGGCAGCCCGATGAACAAACCTCTGAACTAGGTATTAACAAAAAAACATGTTTCTAAACGAGAATGACATTCCGACGAATTTGGGTTAAGGGTCCCCGTCATTCAGAAACAAAACCGCCAAAAAAGGCAGCCTCTATCGTAGCACGCGTCGGGTGTAGTCTGTATGATGTTCACGGTCTACACATGTTTGCCGAGCGCGGTCTCAATCATCCACTTCGGAATACAGATAATGTTTCCTTGATGAAATCGTGTATTTATCACAAGTATACCACAGACCAAACAGGCCTCCCTATCGTACGTATCCGACGCACCAAACGACCCCGGGGTTTGCCTAGATATCCAAGCGCGCCAAAATTCCCACCGCACAAGACAGTACGACACTGCCCACGGCAACATTGCTGCCCCACCCTCTAGCTCCGTTTGCAAGGGATGCCTCTTCGCTTGCGACTGGCTGTGTGGCTTCTTCGGCTTCACCTGACCCAGCATCAGAAATTGGAGACAACGTCACCTTCACACTACGACTATCTCTAGCTGTCGGGGCTGGAGTATCGGCGTCGTTGATACCATCTTCGACATCGGATGCCTGGGAAGGCGTCCCGGCAGATGAGCCGCCATCGGTTGTAGGAGCTGGACTGTCGGTGGCGATGGTATCGCCATCGGTTGTCGCAGCTGAAGTGTCGGTGGCGTTGCTATCTCCATGAGTTGTCGGGGCTGGAGTGTCCGCAGTGGTGTCGCCAATGACTGCTGGCGCTGGGGTGTCGGCAGCAATGTCATTACCGAGGTCGGTTGTTGGGGCTGGTGTGTCGGCAGCAGGGTCGTTGTCCTCCGGGATGGGAGCGGTAACCGGTTCTGTGGTCTCGGCCCACACGGTTTGGGCATCCGTCGTGCACGATATGTAGCTAAGACGTGGAACATAGGGGAGATATGAGGAAGACGTAGAGAGGATGGACTCTTAGCGAAAATATGCAACTATTGGACGGTGGAAACGCCGCTGACAGCAACACTGCGCGGGATACGGTTGAAACATACATGGCATGGGTAGAAGCACAAATGATGTCCGTCCAAGCAATACACAGGTAGAAAAACCTTCACGCAAAATACGATAGAATCAAAGCCAACTGGAGAAACTTAAATCAGCGCTTCACGGAACATTTCGAAGTAGGCCCTAACGGCGTTCGGTATGCAATCAGCGTGACAGCTTTACTGCTCGTGAACGACAGGGCCGCGCACCTCGACACACGCTACCGCAGAGGTACGCCAACCATTTTGTTTCTGGAGCTCCTCGCTTGTAGAGCGTTATACGTCACACAAAAAACAGATTGGCTTAGCAAACTGAAAGCGCACTCCGATGGACAAAACCTGTGACTCACGTACTGAAAAATAATCATTTTCGCGAAACAAGAACGACATTCGGACGACTTTGGGTAAAGGAGCGTCGTCAATCAATAATAATTTTCCTAATCTAGCGAAGGATAATTTCTCACCCGTAGTACATGCCATCTATCGCGGTCGGGGAGCACAGGGGAGGCGAGTACTCCGCGGCGGTGTTGACCTGTGACCATACTTCGCCGGAGCACGTGTCGTCATCGATGCCAAAGAATTGGGCGATGACACTGCCATCTGCCCGACACTCGCTGTGAGCGTAGCTGCCGAAAAACATTTTGATGCATTCGCCTGTATGCGAGCCGTAGACAATACCCTCCCCGGAAATGACAGCGGTGTTGCCAGTGGGTTCGGTGCAGTTGGCATCGTTGTACTCGTTCGCCAAGTAGTTTACCACGGTGGAAGTGATTGGTGCCGCCACTGCGTGTGTAGGAAGGTCGGAACAGGTAGAGTGGGTGAGGTGTAAGGGTGGAATTCGAGGGATGGCGGACTTGTGTACTACACTCAAATCGTTATATCTTGATCGGTACACCAAGCCAATACGACGCTCAGAGCACAGCGTGCACGGACAAGATCTTAACCGATTGTTGTATCGCCACATAACCAATAGAGACAAAATAGAGAATGGGATCCAGTAGAATACCCATTCCAGCACCTAAGATCCTAAACAAACGGGCTAACATGCTCCTGCGGCGAGTGTTGATAATCAATCCAAACGAACAACGAACGACGAGTCTAATCCACTGGTATCGTTAGTTCGTCTTTCTGCACAAATATCGAAAAGTCTATGTTTGCATTTTATGTATGACACGTTATGGATGCCTGCCAGAACATCCACCCGCGTGTGTGTTTCGGCTGGCCGCGATACGAAGCGTTAAGGCTGAGTTAGGCTGAGTTACGCAACTCTCACCGTCATCCGTGCATTCTTCCACGAACGAGCATACACCACCATTATCGGAGCATTCTTCGCCGGGCTCGGACGACACACCCTTGCACGAAGGAGCAGCCACTTCCTCGTAGTCGACCTCCGTGCAGGATCCGTCCTCGAAATATCGATCACCAGTTTCTCCGGTGCTTGTGTCGCACACGCTGATTCTGCTGCCATCCTCTAGAGTATCATCGTGGGAAACCAGGTGGCAATCGTTGTATTGGACTGATACACAAGGTGCACGACGGAGCAGGAAAGCAGAATTCGTGAGGAGGAGGGGGGCAGGAGGCAACGGAAACGGAACGAGATTGTTGAGCACACTTTAGATGATGGATTCAAGGGCAGAAGGTGGAGCGGAGGTGAACGCCAGTATTTCAGAACGACTTTGGGCATCCGACTGTCTGTTACGCGCCGGCAAAGCCTTGTTTGTTAGATATCTCTATCTCTGATCTAGAATCCGGCCAGCGAGGAAACAAGAGGACAGGGATTCTGCCGAAGTACAGTCATGGTGATGCAAGCAACGTGCGTGCAATTGTTTTTCACCTACAGGCTTCCTTCGGACGCTCGGTTGACGAATACTATATGTTACTCCACGATGTAAGTGGAAAGCAAGTTGCCGCAGGACGAGGAAAAGAACGGGACGAGAATGGAAAACGAGGCCGAGGTTGCAAAATGGAGTTTACTCTCACCCTGTCTTCAGGAGCTTAGCGGCGAGGAGGAAGCGTGGGGCCCCGGGGAAATGGTTGTGAAACGCTATAATAATGCAGGCCATCTCGCAGTCGATTGAGAGTAACGGGAAAACGATCGGTTACGTATTGTTTATCACTGCACTGATATATGTCCAAGAGGGAGGACACATTCCTATCACATTTTAGGGTAGATGTTCTCTGCCGGGTTCCACGGTCTTGCTGCACACACTATTAGTATATATATATGCTAACATGTTGCATCTTTCATGGAACCCTGGAAACAATGTTGACCATATATATATTCGTTACCGTTTTGATAGAAGTGATATCATCCGGATGGCTTCCTCGTTACGTGCAAAAGTGGGCCGGTAGATTCTGCTGATAATAGTGTGGGACTTCGGCCTATGCTATCCTTTACAAAAATACTGAAAAGGTGGGAATGACAACATATGTATATATTAAAAAAAAAAACTTTTGATTTGATGACCAATCATCAGCAATTCTTGGGGCAACTAATGTTCTTCTAGTCCGAGTCCCAGGCGTTCCAACGACTACTTTAGAGGAAGTCAAAGCACGCGACGAACCCTCAGCACGCTACCGGTACCCCACCCTTGTGTCACTGTACTCATTACATATTGATTATGGCATGACAATTATTATTCCAATAACACACAAGTGCGAGGCACACTACGAACAAACGCGAGACACGGATGGAAACCTCGCTATTTTGCCAAGCACATCACATACATACTGTTGGTTGTGTTCATTAACACGACGCAAAAATATCCATCGTATAGTGAGGAGTTCCACATACTGGAAAGGGATTCGTGTAGTAGGATATGGGACATCGGGATGATGCGCGAGCCCGCCCGCATGCCCTCTAGGTTTTGGCCGAGTCAGCTCAACAGCTCGGGATTAATGCAAGAGAGTGTTTCTGTGTTTTTGCTGTCTTGAGCCACCACGACGCGCTCCTGGGCCAACTGCGTGTACACTATTATAGATCAAGCAACACACCTGGACATTTCAAAGTGCGTGCAGGATTTGCGTGACACGACTTTTTGGTATCACAGCACATTCCGGCCAAACTGTTACTGGGAACTGAGGACCTACCTAATATAGCCGTTGGAATGACAAATTGTCACTGGGAACTGACGGGCTCCCCAACTGAGTTTATACAACGTATATCATACCTACGAAGTATAATCGTATAGCCGTTAGAATACCAATATTTGTGTTTTACGCCGCTATGCAGTGTTCTCCGGGTTCTAAATGGTTAGGGCATAGGATTCTTCGTCGGGCTGCTCTTTGGTGTTTTCATGAAGTCAGTTTTTGAATGGGTTACAGAGGTCCTGCAATGAGGAGCGTCATTAATGTCTGGGGGACCTCTATATCGTGTATATTTGCATGTCTCACGGGTACGAAGGCACAATGCATAGGGGGTGGACAGACCCAGTGCCCGCGGTCCATGGGAGTATCATCGTTGGACACAACCGGCGTGTGAATTGTCGCCCGGGTTCGTTCAGTACAGCCATCGGCAGAACCCACAAAAAAAAGGACATTCTGAGATGGCGCGAATAGTAGTTAGTAGTCGGACTAATAGTGAGTCGTTTCCCGAAGGTGCCCACTATCCGAGTTATTGGGTTTCTATACTTGCAGGGAGGGCTGTCGAACGCGAGATACCAAGTTTGATTTGTGGCCTGTCGGCCGGGGAAGGCTGTTTTGGCTCTACTCATTCGCCTGACATAAGGCGGCAAGTCGCCTGGCCATCAGCTGGTTTCACCAGCCGACCTGCCGACTAAACTCAGTTAGTTGGTTAATGGGACCTACCGATTAAATATTGGTCGTGAAGTCTTGCCGACTCCCAGCTATATGATTTAGTCTGTCTGCTCTCTGCTGCCTGTTATCTGTATTCGACGCGTGCTATGATAGAGGTAGCACTTTGTGGCTTTTTTCGCTTCTGAATGATGGAGACCCTTAACTCGAAATCGTCGGGGTGTCACTCTTTTTTTTCAACTTGATTGTTCTGTATACCTAGGTCATGGGTTTTGTAATCAAGTTGCACTTTTGGTTGACTGTATGTGGTGGGTGAAGTACACAGCTCCTAAAGTGAGGAGCCTCAGGGAAAAACCGGTGCACCTCTATCGTAGCACGCCTCATTCGTTTTTCTTTTAGATGTTGGATTGCGAGAGCTATGCGTGGCCGATTTCCACAAACCAGATATCTGCAGAACCGGCCGAGCCCGGGCTAATGCGGGGGGGGCTGTTTCAGTACAAGCCATCGCGAGTCACCCGAGGTCGCCGTGTTGCTGTTTCTGTTGGCTTTGCCGCTACTGCTGTGTGTGTATTTTGTTTTCTTTGAGGCGGGGCTTGGGCGGGACTACTGCGATCATGGCGAGTGCTCGGACATGTTCGACGTGGGGCGCGTGCTACGATAGAGGTAGCACCATTTGGCATTTTTCGTTGCTGAACAACGGAGCTCCTTAACCCAAACTCGTCAGGGTGTCATTCTTGTTTCGCAATATTTTGTTTTTGTATACATAGGTCATAGTTTTTTTGTCGGGTTGCACTTTTTGTTGACTTAAAATCAATATGTGGGTGCAGTACAGAGCTCCTAACGTGAGGAGCCTCACAAAAAAAACGGTGCGCCTCTATCGTAGCACGTCTCGTGGAACAGGGTCTTCGGCAAGGATGTGTGCTCGCGCCATTGCTGTTCAGTATGTTTTTCACGGCGGTGCTGCGCGTGGCGAAGAAACGCTTCACAGCCCATGCACCCATCATGGACAACAAGG